>BGPR01000028.1:2024385-2092432 GCA_013235015.1 Araneus ventricosus | reverse complement strand
CACTTTTGGGACACCTAATATTTCCATTTTGTTATATAATTGAAATACAAATTATTTTTTCTAAATATTTCGTTGAATGCAAGTCGCATATGGTTTGAATAAACCTATTTGTAATTGGTGTTTGTATGCCTTTCCGTTTTGCTAAAACATATATTTTACTAGAGTCTATAAACTTTTGGGACAGAGTGTAGTGTGTTTTACTTTTTCTTATGAAATCAGATAGAAATCTGTTGGGTTTTATCTCTTCATCGTACTGCCATTCAAACAGCTTTGAATAGCATCGCATCTCAAATGTGTTTATACTCTTAGTAATCATAAGCTTTCCCACATTAACATGATCCAGGAGCATTAAGATATTTAACACTTTAATGAGACTGCATATGTTTAGAGATGTACTTTGATGGCCCGATTATGAATAAAAACAGTTGAGTACAATGCTGCTGAGAGATCCCAAATGACATTTAATAGGCAGTCAATAAAAGCATGAGTAAAATAAATAAGCAGTCAATAAAAGCATGAATAAAAACGGTTGAGTACAATGCTACTGAGTGATCCCAAGTGACATTTAATAGGCGGTCAATAAAAGCACAAGAGCAATACATAGGTGGTAAATTGAGAGTGATTGTTTTCCAATCACTGAAATAGCTAAATGAATGCAGAAGAACAAGTCTTATCTAATGAACTGATCCATTATTACAATTTACTACTGAAGTATTTGATAATCACTCAAAATGAAAGCTCACCATTCACACTAACCATTTTGGAAAGCTCACCATTCACACTAACCACTTTGGGTTTAGATATTAAGAGATAATAAACGAATTCAAGGAAATTTTTATGATAATCAGACATGACACAAGCTTGGAACAAAAAAAGCTGAACTTCATAAATAATTTATCGTGCCAAACATAAACACCGAAAATTAAAATAACTGTGATTAATTGAACAATAAATTTATACAAAAAGTGCTTGAGATATTAAAAATATTGTAAGTATAAAAGAAAATTCATGGATTAAAAATGAAATACAAAGAAAGTTTTGTTAAAATAAAAACTATGGTAAAAATTATCTCGCTACAAATGGTGCTGAACGATGATGCTCAACGGCTTTCGGCAGAATTACGCAATATCCTATGAATTCAAAACTCTTTCGCCTTACAGCTATACGCAAAATTTACACATGGCGAGCAGTTTTTGTTTGCATGAGCACCCCTCCCCCCACACACACACTAACAAAAATTTTAATGCAGATGTGCATTGATCCCAAGAATGATTAAATTTGATGCCGAAAAAGCGGAAGTCCGCATTTCCGCGGAAATGTGACATGTCTGGATAATGCATCAGGATGTATAAATTGGTACAATTCCTGTTATTTATTAAAACCCAAATTCTTATAAAAGCCTATCTATTCATAGATGAAATTTTACTTTATAAACAATGCCACACTATTATTAAACACAAAGTTCTGAATAGAACCAGTTAGCTCAATAACACCAAATGCTACAGAAAAAATTATGCACGATCACAATAAATAAAATTAAGATTTAATTTCTAAGAATAATTTCAAGACTTTAAAATATACATTAGAGGAAATCTTTTTGCAAAGTTAGTCTATAAAATTCATTGAACATAAAAGTGAAAAATAAAACTGTCATAAGTGAGGAGTATTACTGAGATATTTTATATAAACAATAAAAAGACATATCCAGTCTCATATTACACCATGTCTTCTTTAATTAATTTTGATTATATTACCTCATTCTTAATCTCTTTCAAAAATTAATCGAATATTGCAGTAAAAAGAAGCTTAATGCAGACCAAATATATTTGTAATAATTTGTGATAAATTAATTCAAAACGATTTTTCACTCACAAAAAAGTTGAAATATGCAAAGTAAACTGAATTTTAATATAAAAAAACAACAACCCATTAATCTGAATAAGCACAACTGCTGTTTACTCAACACATATTTAGCTATCATTTGCTCTTGGTTTTTATTTATTTCTGAGGCATTAGCTATTTAGAAGGCGAATTGCAAATAAAGGTCAGAAGGAGGAGAGAAAAAGAAAATCTTATTTACATTCACTGGTCCTTCAAATATTAATGCATAATTAGCTCTCTAAAACTTACAATTATGATTTCTCTTTTATATTTCGGATATGTTACTATTTCATCTTAATTAGCATTATTTTTCATTCATTTCTCTTGTTATAATTAAATGCTCGAAAAATAATAATTTAGTTCGCCAACTAGAAATAGCCAACACTCCATAAAGAGTCAATAACAAAACCGAACTTATGCTGAGTGTACAATAAAATAAATAATTTATGAATAATAAAAGTAAATAAGGGAGGGGGATGAAAATATCTATATTATGTACATATAAAGCCTAGTAAGGGAGAGAATTGCTGTTTCAAAATACTTTTCAATTATGTAGCAAAATAATAACTGCAAATAGAACAGTAAAACTACTATACAACAAAGAAATGCACAAAAATACAAGGATATATTATTTAAAATTGAAGTTTTATCACAGGATATATAAGTTCAGCATCAAAATATGTCTCAACATCTTATTAATAGTGTCTAAAAATAAATATAAGTGATTACATGTACAAAAACACACTAACAAAACAAACACATCAATGTGCAGAAAACGTTCACAACACCTTACAATAGTCAATAAAATCTTTTGGCTTTCAATTTTTCAATTAAGTTGCATATTTTCAGTGCCGGGCCTAATTTTAAACCCATATATTTCATCATCATGTCACTATTCAGTAGAAGAAGAGCTTTTCCATCGATTTCCTAAAAAAAAGGAAGTGAATAGAAGACTAAAAATAATATTAATAGTAACTAAAACAATATAAACTTTTACAGGAGGAGGAGAAATTTCTCATAATGAGTTATTAAAGGTGGCAAACTTTTATCAAGTTAAATTCTTCAAATATTCAAACATAGTGATAAAAAAAGGGCAAACACTAATTTAGTAAGAGAATCCTAAGCTTATACAAGAGAAACATACTGATGATCAATTTATTAAAACAGAATAATGATAGAACCATCTATTAATGAATCGATAATCAAGGATGATTTGCTGTTTCTATGCCATCAAATGATTAAACACAAAGAAATACAGATAAGTATACAATTAAAGGAAAATACACAGAATTTTGTGTTGCCCTGAACCACAAAGACTATCAGTCAAAGATATCATTTTAAACACATACAATTCTTAAAATGGCCTGACTGTATATATGTTTCTTGTAAAGAACTCTTTTCAGTTGCAAATGATTTTCAAATTCTATTTTTAAAAAAGCTCCTATCACAACAAATGTACAAAATAAAGATGAAATTTACACAGACTTGAATAGCAAGCTGCCCATTATATGTGGCTGTTAAGAAATAAAGGGAAAAAAGATATACATATTAAGATAATATCAGTCAATTAACCTAAAAAGAAATTAAAACAAATTTTAGTAATTTTTAAAATTTGAGAGGTTTTTCCATGTTCCCTGATCTAGCAAAAAAACTCCACAGTGTTTTGAAAGGAGCGAAACATAAATACTTCATCTTAAAAAAGTCAACAAAATATAAATTTACTTTTATGTATATTTCAGGGCTCATGCTTCCAAGTTTAAAAGCAGCAGTAAATCTAAAAACACATAAAACCAAAGATTTTATCACTCTTCAAAACCAGAAAAGTAAATGATGCACCAAAAAGCGGTAAAACTCACATGTTTTCGAAAGAGGTCAGCATGAGTCATCATATTTGGATCAACAGAACATACATGATGAATTACATCATCAACAGTCCATTCAGAAGGTTTGGATTGGCATTTTTCTGCTATTAAGCTTGTGACAAAACAATCTGCAAATAGATTAATAAGAAAACTTACAAGCATACAAAATGACGTATGAAAATTAAAATTTCTTTAAAAACAAAAAATATGAAACTAAAATCATTAAAAACATAATTTTCATCAAATAGTTACTCATCATAAGGCCCTTTCTTTAAATGATATTCGAGGCAATTTTTTTATATTTCTAAATGAAACTTGGGTTAAATTCTATAATGTAACATATACAGTCAAGTCCCAATAATCAGAGTTGATCGGGACCGACACCAACTCGTATTACTGAAAACTCGGATTATGCGGACTACATAATAAAATCGTAGAGAAAAATTCAGTTTTATATATGTACGTATAACTGAAAAATAGAGAGATCAAATAGCGAAAAAATAACGAGCATACAGATTTGTAAATATAAAAATGTATTTTAAATAACATGTATTTTAAATATAAACACACTTACTTGATTTAATGTTTAAAAAATGAATCTAAAGTTGTTTGCTTTTTAGCAGAAAGTTTCTTGCTGCATTGTCTCGCAAGCATTTCAAAAATAAAACGTTATGTGGTAAAGCATCTGGTTGCTGCTCAATACAGCGAAGGGCAACATCTAACGCTGCCGTGCCTTCTGCATGCGAAAGGATCTTCTCTGTTTCATAGTTTAAATCTTCAGTTTCATCAATTTTTTCTTCGGTAATCATGCGAAAATTCCAAGAAAAACTGATCGCCGGCTCAACAGGCAGGTGACGAATTTTAAGCATTAGCGAGAGGGAAAAAAAATATTAATTCTTTTTCCAGTGACAGATAGTGCTACAATGTAATTTTTATTACTTTTTTAAAGCTACCTCGGATTAACAGGACTCGGATTAGCGGGTCTCTATTGTATATGTATACACAGGGTATCCCAAAAAAGTGGAACAAGCATTTATTTCCTTAAATATTGCATCTAGACATATACTTCCAATTAGAAAGTTTCATCAAATAAGGTAGGAATTTTGTGTGAAAACATTTTGGCCTCTGTGGAAGTTGAAGATAAAGAGATTAAGAAAATTAAGTTTTTATACGTTCCCCATAGAGCAAAAGTGTCAATGAGTAAAATGTTCCTCTTACACTCATCTATGCATAAACTAAGTTTCACGATTCTACCTGCAAAACTTGCAGAGATATATTAATTTTTAAACTTAAAGGGGCTGCTCACAAATTTATATGGAGATGTTTATTGCAGAAATACACATGTATTCAACATAGAAAAACTGCGAAATGCAAATATTTGTCTAGTAGTAACATCATCCAATCATCATGAACTGAAAAAAAAATTGCCAATGATGCATACAGCTACTCAGTTTCATTGGCAGATATTTGCAACTACCGACTTGATAAAAAAAAAAAAAAATGGAAGGATAACTTGAGAAAATGAAAATTTAAGGCATAACAGGAAAATATCCTAATAACGAACAAGAATATTAAATTATTTTCTCTCAGCATTGTGTGCATTATTAAATTTTAACGAAAGGCAGTGGCGATTCGTTCTTTAGGGTTGCAGAACCACTAAAATTATTTTAAAAATTCGTATTTTCGTTTTTATTCTTATTTGCTTACTTCTCCACTCTGAGAATTCAATTTTCAAAGAAAAAAGATAAAAGATGACAGAAAATGAATGAAAAAATAAGACATAAACAGGATAGGGTACACAGAATAGTTTTGGAAAGCACCAAAATTCGCTCATTGTGTACGACTAATTGACATAATGGACGAAGGTAAATAGCTACCCTTTCTGTGTTTGAACTTAGCCAGAACTTGATTTTTGGATGTTCCTGCTTGACGTTATGCCAACTTGTGTTCCCCCCCCTTAATCTCACCCACGGTTCGCCTTTTTTGCGCTCTTTATTTTTTCTTCAATTTCTCTTTGACTGTTTTTAGGTTTCGGATTCACTTTCATGTTTCTCAATGAGAACTTGGCTATTTACTATGTATTCAATTGTAGTTGTTAAAAGTCACTCCCTTAAAAAAAAAAAAATAGGCGAGTGAATTAGTAATTTTCTGAAACACAATTCAGAAAATTATAACTACAAGTTTGGACTATTTGAAGGCAAAACTATTTTTGAAAAATTGTATTTTAATTGTATTCTAGTAATATTTTTATAGCACTGCTTGTTTCTCAGCAGATGAGCCGTCATGGCTGATATATCACTGTGTATATTTTTCAAGTTCCACAAGATGAATTACTTTTGTTAATACCTCAATTAATGTATCAATTGACTATTTTTTAGATTTAACAATATTTAACAAATACATTGACATTTCCTGATTCTGCCCTTTAAATAACTTACTGAAATATGTATATTATCCCTAAAATGTACATCGAAAGACTTGATCAACCACAGTCAAGAGATATGGAAAAGTAGTCTAAGTCAATAACTTTGTCTTCTCATATCTCTCAAGTTTTGCAGATAGAAGCGTGCAACTTTGTATGTGAATATATAAATGTAAGAGAGATATTTTACTAATTGACATTTTTGCAGAAAGGGGGACATATAAAAATTTAATTTTTTAAACTTTTCACTTTCAATCCCCTGGAAGTCAAAGTATTTTCATACAAATTCTTATCTTAATTGATGAAACTTTGTCATTGGAAGTATATGTCTGGGATCAATATTTAAGGAAATAAACGCTTGTTCCACCTTTTTGGACAAACATATTTATTTAGTTATTTAACTACATTGCCTTCTTTCGAA
The DNA here is from genome assembly GCA_013235015.1 of Araneus ventricosus. Classification (NCBI taxonomy): domain Eukaryota; kingdom Metazoa; phylum Arthropoda; class Arachnida; order Araneae; family Araneidae; genus Araneus; species Araneus ventricosus. The sequence goes on along the minus strand of BGPR01000028.1, from coordinate 2,085,846 downwards.
CTCTGTCCACTGAAAATAAATGACCAGGATGGTATATAAAAACAAACAAATATTAACAAAATACTGAAGCAAAAGCATTGCAATATATCTAAATATTGTCCAATTATAAGAGTTTAATTATCAGATTAGAGTTTAAAAAAAAATTAATCTTCTCTACAATTGCAATTCTTTCAAAGCTGCAAAACTTTTTATTGTATCTCCATTAAATTTGTGTTTTGCTTTATTTCTAACATATAAAAATGAAGTGTCCCCAATTTTAGGCACCTATGTTAAAAGCATGTTAGTTTTCATGTTTCGAAAATAAAAATGAATGAAAATCGCATTTCGAAAATAAAATTTAAATTTTACAACCTGGAAAAGTAAGAATTCTGTTCAATATTTCCTAATTTTGAAGCTTATCTTTTCTGTTTTTCCAGCAGAACAGAAAATTTTCCCTCTAATTGATAAGGATTTTCTTTCTCCGTTGTTTTCTTGAGTCTAAAGATATTATGATCTACCATTCAAATACCAACAACTAATTTGAATCCTTCTTCAGTCATCTAACTTAGAGGGTATATGAAAACTTATCTAAAAATATTTTTCTGGTTCAATATCTGTACTAGGCAATTTGGGTCAGACAGTAATGCAAAAATTCCCATGTCAAGTCAAATAATTGTATTATGCACATAAAAACAAAGTGCGGTTTAAGGCATAATGACCTACATTTTTGCTTTGAAAATGCAATAAAAGTATGAATCTTTCTAAAAAGGCATTTACTACTATACTACACTCAACAGATAAGACAATTATAGTTTCTTAACTAAATTTGCAACAATGCCATGAGTAACACAGATATTTACGATGAGAATGCGCTAAAATGACACTTCATTTATAAGAAATATTAATCTCTACTAATAATAAAGGAGAATGTGTGTGTGTCTGTGTGTCGGTCCTCTACAGGGCAGACTGCGGGACTTAGAGCTACGAAATGTGGCACAAACATACTTTGGAGGGTGGGAATGTGTACCTCAGAGCCATTTTTAATTTCAATTCTAATTAAAATTTCATAAACGAAATTTTTGCGTTTTTCCTTAATAACTTACGAAAATATTACAGCATAAAAAACCATTTTTACATTATCTGAAAGTACAAAAAATTACCTTTTCAGTGATATCAATTAAGTTGGCGTACAGTTTTTTCTCTAATTTTAATATATTTTTAAAAATATTTTTTGGTATAATTTACAACAATACTTTTCATTGTTGCAATGCAACTCACACAGTTTTCATTATTTAAACAAATATTTATTGTTGTAATTTGAGATATGATCCCAATACATTTTGCTTTCATATTTTATTTCATCAAGATTTTTGTAAAATCTGTAAGCCAAGCTCTCAGATATTGTTTTGCTTACATTAAGAAATATATCCATTAAGCTGTTTTCATTCTTTTCTCAGCATGTTTTAATCCAGCTAACATGCCGCTGGCCACAAAATGTGCCGCATCATTTTAATGTTGAAATCAAATGCATATTTTACAAGAGGAATAAGAAAGTGAAGATAGTGCCGACAACATGGAATTAGAGGTTACATGAAATGGTCAGTTATTTGACTCCATTAGGAACATTTATGTAGACAATGAACAGAAGAGCTCCAAGATCACTAATAGAACATGGGTTAAATATCTACCAAAATCTGAAGTTCAAAATCATGTTGTTAAGAGAACCATGAATATAAAATCATGCAAAATTCAATTAAAATCATATTCCTGGCGAAGAAGCTGGTCGCCGAAGGCGGCTAGTTAAAAATAAACATTGAATAATGATCATACTTGCTGTTTTTGATACATATAAGACACTAAATGAGAAATGATTTATGTTTTGTGATTAATGAGGAGATAATCCTATTCAGAATCACAGAACACTTTCATCTTTTAAATGTGTGGTGGTGTTACACAGTAACTGGATGGGTTAGAAATAAAGCATTAAATTGCCACATTTATAAGATTTATTAGAACAAATATTTATCAAAAGCATCTCAAGTTAGTACATGCATAATAATTATACACATTTTATTAATAATTAAGTAATTATTAATTTCTAAAGTGAAAGGGACAACATAATGTAACAAAATTGTCTTGTGGGTGTATGTGAATGGAATCCAATAAGCAGGATTTAAAAAAAAATAAAGTTCTTTATTTTACAAATATTCTAGGAAAAGAAACGTAGCACAAGTATTAAAACAGCATTTGTAAAAATTCACAGCAGAGATTACCAATAAATCTCAACACAGCACTCAAAGGTTTCTTATAAGCTCACCAGCTTGCTTGCTGATCAAAATCCAACCAACTCTTCTTGGCTTGTGAGTTTGCTTTCATAGTTTTTCAACAGGAAGTGACTTCATTATGTAGGAAGTGATGTTATCTCCAGAAAGTTCATGAAGCCAGTACAAATAGGTTGAAAGTTCGAGGTCCTTCTAGAAAATTCCTTTAGGTCGCCAAGTTTATCGCCAAGATTAGCAACTCAGGGAAACGACTTTATAGCTTTGTAACATTGCTCCCCTCTTCAAAGACTGCACGTCCTGGCAGTCTCATTACATAGAACTATGATCAGTGGCCCTGTATGGAGCTAACCAATTAATATGGATGACTTTTGGCTTGGCGTTGGGTGACATCTGTACTCTGTAGACAATATCGTTCAGTTTCTTGACAACAGTATACGGTCCTTCACAGTTCTGTTGTAACTTGGTACTCAGGCCACTCCGTTGCTTCGGTTTATACATCCAGACAAGATCTCCCTCCTTAAAATGGTGGTCTGCTGCTCTGGAGTCGTAACGAGTCTTCATTCGTTCCCTGGACAGTTTAATTTGCTCTCTGGCAGATGCCTGTACGCTTTCCAAACGTGCCTCTGAATTAGTCGGCGAGGAAGGCGTATCCCTCGGTCTTCCAAAGAGAATGTCACAGGGGAATCTTAGCGTTCGATCAGAAAACATCTCTGCTAGAGTCCGTCCAATTACTGACTTTCCTTGTTCTGTTTTCGGTCCTTTTCGGGCTCCGCAAGCTTGGCATTCCTTGCACCATTTCTCAACGTCGGCACGAAGTCGGTCCCAGTAAAATCGATCCCGAATTTTACGCAAAGTTTTCATGACTCCAAAATGTCTTCCCCTTGTGTTGTCATGAGTCTCTCGTAGAACTTCTTGAATTCTGCTCTTCGGGAGAATTAGTTGTCATCGATAAAAGCCTCCATCATTACTCTCCAACTTGCGATATAGAACACCATCTTTAAGATACAAGGAGTTCCAAAGAGCCCAATATCATTTGGTTGCAGGACTCTCACAAGCGATTTCTTGCCTAGATAGTCGATCCGCCGAATTTAGTGTCATCTTCAGAATTAATCTAATATCTGGATCTTCCAGCTGTGCTTTTTGGATCTCACTTAAAGACCATCTGTCATCAGTTGTCATGGTTAAGGCTTCCATAGAAATATCTGTTTCCATTCTGCACTTCTTTTCAGCATTCGATCAAGGTTCGCAGCCTTCAAAACAGAATCGTCGAGAGAGGACGTCCTTTCCATCAGAGGTTCTTTTGCGATATTGTGTACTGCCCGAGAACAAAAAAATTTTCTCCGATCCTGTTCGTATCTCGTTCTTCTCCAGGTTTATTGTAAATTTAAATTTTTGAAGAAAATCTAGGCTGCGAATACAGGAATCGGTGATATCAGCTACATAGACTCTATGTTGGAATTTCCTGGATCCACATTCGATTGAAGCATCAAGTTTCCCGTGTATCTTTGCTTTTTTACTTGTGGCAGTCTTAAGGGTCAAATTTGGAGCCGTGTAAATAAGTCGTTCCGTCAATTTTCGGACCAGGTCTGCTCTTAAAAGAGTTATATTTGTGTCTGTGTCCACCAAAAACAAACACGGGATACCATAAATCGATCCTTCCAGATAGAGTCCATGTCCCCCTCTGTTAAGTGCAGAAACTTTCATTCCTTCATCAGGGGATTTATTCAGAGTAGGTATCTTTCGCTCCGCAAGACGACCGCAAGTCAGTTTTCCTGAGTAGGCATCATTCGCTTGGCACGCCCTCTGTACATGCCCCTTCTTAAAGCACTTCCAACAAATCACGTTCGGATTTCACCGGGGAGCGTTCCGTTCAGCAGCAAGACTATTCACTAATTTTTCCAACAATTTCAAAAGAGATTGAAATGAATAATCTCTTTCTTTGCAAGTATCATCCTCTGTCTCTATTGAACTTGCGTGTATAGAAATCTTCGAAACAGTTTTCGCAGACTCAAATTTCATGCTATATGCCAAAGCCGATTTCAAACCCGTGAAGTCCATTAACCTTGTTGAAAGTTGCGTTTCTTCGTCTCTGATGGCATCAACGAACTGGACCACTAAGCTCTCCCGAATATCTAAAGGGCGCTCAGCGTACGCCAGGCTCATTAGTCGTTTCACATCGGCGGCCGATACTTGAAGTCTTTCTTCCGGCTTCTGTCGTCTTGTCTTTAGTTCGGTTCTATAAAATTGCGTCAGGTGGCTGTCTCCAAATCTAGATTCCAAAGCCTTCTCGATGGTCATTAAGTCTGTCAGCTTATCAGCTGGAATTCCTTGAAGAACCTCCGCCGCTGATCCTCGGAGCGATGCCACAAGTTGACTGGCTTTCACAAAATCCGTCCATCCATTTGTAAAGTTCACAACAAACTGTCTTAAAGACTTCCCATGATGTATGTCCGTCAAATGTCGAGGATTTTATTGTCGGTCTGGAATGCATGAATTCTGGACTTGCCGAGAAACTGAATGGTCTATCCTCGAGATCACTGAGCCTCCTCTCGATGTCACCGATCTTCCCTTGAACTTCTTGCTCCACTTCCTCAATCTTCCCTTTAACTTCGCTCTTCACGTCCTCGATCTTCATTTCAACTTTTACCTCTACTTCATCAACCTTCCTCTGGACCTCACCCTTTACTTTGTCACTCATTCTTTTCATTTCTTCTTGTCCTTTCTCCATTCGCTCTTGTCAGGCTTCCATTTTCTGTTCCAATCTGGCTCGTGCAACCCTCATCTCTTCTTGTCCAGCCTTCATCTCTGCCATCATGGCAAACAGTTTTTCAAATTGTTTATCCATAGATCTGGTCAAAGATCCGGTCCCTAGCATTCACAGGAAAATCAAAATACCCCACTTCTGACACCAAATGTAACAAAATTGTCTTGTGGGTGTGTGTGAATGCAATCCAATAAGCAGGATTAAAAAAATAAAGCTCTTTATTTTACAAATATTCTAGGGAAAGAAACGTAGCACAAGTATTAAAACAGCACTTGCAAAAATTCACAGCAGAGATTACCAATAAATCTCAATGCAGCACTCAGAGGTTTCTTATAAGCTCACCAGCTTGCTTGCTGATCAAAATCCAAGTAACTCTTCTTGACTTGAGAGTTTGCTTTTATAGTTTTTCAACAGGAAGTGATTTCATTATGTAGGAAGTGATGTAATCTCCAGAAAGTTCATGAAGCCAGTAGAAATAGGTTGAAAGTTCAAGGTCCTTCTAGAAAATTCCTTTTGTCGCCAAGATTAGCATCTCAGGGAAATGACTTTATAATTAAATAAATAAAATTATTTACTAAAAATCAATCAAACTTTTAGCATTAAATTATTTATGTATTTTTAGAGGAAAAGTAATTAGCATTACATATCAAGGACAATCTATGCATAATAGGTCCCAATAAGGATAAAGGCAAATCATGTTATGAAAAATGTTCTAATAGGACATTATCTACCAAGATCAAAAATATAAAAGAAAAAGTACAATTTAATTCCATTAATATTTACAAGAAAATGAATATCTTTTTTAAAAATGTCCCATCTTACATTTTTTAATACAATTATTTTATCAGAAAAAAATAATGTCAAACATGCATTAGAGAACTAAGAATTTATAATAAATTTTTAAAATACTTTGTAAACAGAACTTAATCCCATATGCTTCCCACATCTCTAAAATATTGGGTTCAATAATAATTAATAAGAGTGCATTTCCTTTTCAACTTTAAAAAAATACATGCAGAAATAAAATGCACACGCAAAATGTTTTATATAATTTGAAAGGGAATTTAATGCTCTACCAGATAATGCAGTTTGATTTTTAAATTTTATTGACTTTTGTGTACTTTCAAATCATTAAAATGGAATGTCAAGAGGGCAAAACTAAGCATTTTTGACACCATGTGTTTTTTTGCATTTAATCTAGATGTTAAAACCATCAAAGCTACTCTTGAGATTTGTGTTGTGTATGGAGAAGAAGCAATACCACAATGAACTGCTGGTTGTTAATTTTCACACTTAGAAAAATGATGGCACGACTGAACCAACTTCATCAAATTCAGAGGATTTTTTAAAAAAAAAATTTGAAAATTTAATGTAAATTTGAAAAACGCTCATGAATTATTACTCAACCAAATAAATAACTAATGGCATAGACCATAAACCAAACAATAAAAAAAAGTTTTCCAACACTTCTATATAAGGAAATCAGAAAACGAAATTTCAAGGTGTTTTTCTTAGTGTAAAAATAACATTAAAATTTACCTTCAGATTCAGAAGAATGGTATAAACGTGTAGGTTTCATGGATTTTAAAGGTGAAATAGAATTTCTAGAATTATTTTCAGAAGAATCAGAAGACCATCTCCGTTTTCCAAGTAATGGTAACTCAGAATGAGAAGGGGTACATTCTTCAGATGCTAAGAGACAAATTAAAACATGTTAAATAAAATACATATGAAAAAATTTTAATAAGCATATTTTTTAACCTTAGCACATGAATTTTAATACTTGATAAATCATGAAGTAATCCTTAATACTTCCAATAAAAAACAAAGCAAATTGTTTCTTAGGTGTGACAGGTATACAGAAGTCTAAAATTAATAGGTGTATTGATTCTAAAATCATATACAGTTGGGGGCTAGAAAAAATATAAAGTAGTATTTAATAAATTGGTTGACTTTGAAAATACATGCTTTTTTTTTGAAAAATTTTATTTTGTAAAGTATAGCATGCATCCAATTCTTAACAGTCTTGTCTAAATATTAGCAGGATGGTGCAATATGGAAACAACACAGTGGGGATCAATTTGCAAAGAAATTTTATTTATTTGCTCATTTAATTTTTTATCCCACAGTATCAATAGAACATTCCAGACAATAATCTTGTCAGGGTGTGTGGGAAAGAAATGAGAAAACTATACCTTAAATAAATATGTAGATAATTTTCTTTTATCCACAACTCAGAATCAGACCGATTTTTAACGAACAAGATACAAACTATAGTTGGAAAAAAAAGGCAATAATGATAGATTTAAGCTTGAGTTGAGCTCACTTTGTTTTTCTAAACAACTCAATGTGTTGAATTTTAAAGTAGGCACGAAAAATATAATTAAATTAAGTAATCAATTTTAAAGAAAGCACATAGTTTTTCCCTTTAGAGAAATAATCTAAATTTACCTCTTCTTACAGGACCTTTACTGGCACATTTTGTGCATCCACTTTCCAGGGGTTGACTAGTATAAAAATTTTCACAGCACATTAGATCATCAAAAAGTCCTTCAAGATAATTCCAAAATGATGATACTTTTTCAACGGGGGGTAATCGACATGTATGCATTTTACCATCAAAATTTGCTGGGGAAAAAAAGAAACATTTTTTAAAAAGAAATTTTACAGATTTCCAACACAAAAATTATATTTTTACATACAAAACCATTATCTTTTCATACATGAGAAACGAACATATAACCGTTTTAAACACACTGACTTTTCAAGAATAGAAAATCATAATCATACTTAAAAAAAAAAAAAATCAAACAATGCAAAAAATCTATTACAGTAAAAGCTTAACTAACCAGCATACTCGGGAAACTCCAATTTCCGGATACCTGAGTGTGACGGGAAAAATGAGAGGGGAGGGGGAGATTGCAGCCCCCCCTTTTTTTAAAGATTTTTTTGGCCAAATAATTTGTTTTTGTCATTTTGAAATGTGCATTAAATATAATTTGTAAGAATATTTCTGTATCTTCCATAACATTGCATTTACAAAATATATTATGAAGATTTTAATTTAACATTGATGATTTAAAAAAAATATGATCTGTAGCCGAATTTTTACCGTAAATATATAGATTGTAAAAATATAAACATATAAAAATAGCCGACGAAACTGAAAAATATTCTACTCAGAAAGCATAATAAAACTCTTTTAAGTGATCATAAACAAATCCCAGATTGAATATCAAAACTAATTATCTTTTAGAAGATCGTAAAGGTTATTGCGCAATACGCGCGTCTCCAATTCTCCTGCACGTGATATTATGTAATCGAAATAAACATCTGCCGGTATTTGGAGGGTAAATAAGTAAAGGAAAAGAAAGAGACTTACTAATCTGGAGTAATCCCCCCATAAGCTTTTTTTTATATACCGATTCTGTCCCTTTACCTTTTTTAAAAAGGTTGTCGATTTCGTTTTTAGGTCTTGTTTTTCGGCAAAAGGTGAGGATCTTTATTTTTTTTTTGGTTCTCACTTTTGCTTTTGAACCCCCATAAAGCAAGTCTGTGTACATCACAGTACTGTATATTGCTTTTTTTCCCTTTCTACGCCCCTCTGTGTGGAGCGAGCGTTGCATTTCAGAAATAAATTGTCCGCGTGAATGGAACCGGACGCGCGTGCATACTAAATTTTGGCGCGCAGATGTAAAACTTTTAGAAAAATTCATTTTCTAATTTTTCTGGTTAGTTGAGCTTTCCGGATACTTGAATGCCAGATAATCGAGAGTTTACTGTACATCATTAAAAAGCTGTCATTATCTCAACATTTTATAATTGAAAACAAGCATTTATCATATTCAGAGTTTCAAAAACTTTTAAAAGTCTGTATGAAAAAAAGATTTTTAGATAGTCTGATAACCATACATTGTATAACAACATATACTTAATGAATCGATACCTATTGCATAACTGGTAAACCCACACAACATGATCCAATTTTCACTTCAAGTAAAGTTCACATTTTAGAGAAGACAGTATAATATAAAATTTTTAAAAAAATGCAGATGCAAGTTGCAGAAAATTATATTGTGTGAAAATGATTATCTTGTTATGTTTATTTATCCTTGTGAATGATAAACACTAAATTAAGTTTTTGATTAATTTTAAACTGTATTATTTTTGAAGCTAGCATATGGGAATAAGATATTATTCTGTTCAGAGACAAAACCTGTTTTTAAAAAAATATGTAGTTCTATGTATTTAAGTTACAGTAAATGCATTTTATCACACCAGTTAGGAGTAATTTATGACAGTTTCATTTATTTTTGTACATGACAGGAAGAAATATTTTAGTACCATGGTTTTTATCAAAACACTCCAAAACAAATGCAAAGAAAATAGAACACAAGAAAGCAATAATTTTAGTTTTTATGTATACAAAAAAATACATCATACCAGTGATTATAACTTTCCCTTCTCCTTGTTTTAGTAAAGAAAATACATTTTTCTCATTTTCAGCACAATCAATAAATGTCTGAACCGCTTCTCTTAAAACTCGATTCAGGGATCCTGGTCCATACTTCACAGGTAATCTAGATATCCGTCTAGGATTCAAATATGGCCCACATGTACAACCATGATTTATGTATGCACAAACTGCAATAAAAAAATATTTTCATAAGATGGGAAAGCAAAACATGAGCATTAACTTAGCATTTTAGATATACTCAGTTGAAAAAAAGCCTAATACCATATTTATATAAAAGGTTTTGGTTAGAAAACATCAAATGGTTCATGGTTAGAAAACATCAACACCAACTGTTTTTGATGTTTTCTAACCATGTCTATCCCAAAACCCCACAATTTATGTTTCCTTCATCCAGTCAGAATGGTATCATGGAAGCTAGAAAATTTTATAGACAAGGTCACTCCATTCCAACACTTTATTCTATAGCTTTTCATACACACACAGGTGAAACGAATTAGGTTTTGTCTTTTTTAAATCACAGCAAATCCGACTTCTTCAATTAGTTTCTTGATATTCTAAGTTAAAGGAAAAGTCAGTATGAGAAACACATCATTAATACTACCGGTCACTTAGTTCCATTTGATGCAAAAACATGGAGAATTTTAAGGGATGCCAAGGGAAAAGAATCAGAATATTACTCCCTCCGGAGTTCCGCGAATTATTGAACAACTGATGATGCTCATAGGATGTAAGAGGTCAGCAGTCACCAATGTTGTACCTAGAAAATGACTTAATATCATTTCATACATATAATTCAGAAACTTTCCTCATGGCAATCCAGCATTGAAATAAAAAGCTTCTCAGAATCTGGACTAAATTTTGAGCCCACTTCAAAGCTTCAGCAATGTTTTGCAAAGAAGATCAACTTTCAGAAGAGACTATAAGTACCAGACTACCATTAATAATTATAGCACATTTTTTCATTCATAATTCTGATGAAGAAAAAAAAAGCTGTATTAAAACTGCTTTTAATTTACTACTTTAACCAAGCAAGGTGACATCAGAAAGACCAAGTACTCTTTATTGGAGGAAGGAAAGGCCTAGTAATCTAGCCTAGTCAGGAAAAAATATAAAAACATTTTTGTATATGCATGATAAAATTCAATTTATCCACATCGTTAAAAATAATTCATTTTCAAGCCACTTAATTTCAGAGATAAATGCACTTCTACTTTAACTTAAACCTTAAATGCTGTGTGTTGCCTTTAAGCAACATACCCAATTTTATGTTCTAAAATATTGAGAATAAGACTGAAGCTCTAATGCCTGTTGTTGCTATTAGGATACATACTGAAAATGTTATTAAATTAATTTATAACATATTGATGGCAGCCCGAGTGCTGATGTAAAATAAAAATGTTTTCCACTGGTGGCTGCATCTTTTTTGCTTTGTTTGTATATAATAATTATTAATGAATATAACCTATATATTAATAATTTATATATAGGTTAATTAGAATAACCTATTTTATTCTACAAATGTTGAAAGAAATTCCTTATCCTTATTATTAGTTCTTAAAATTCCTCTGCTTCTGAATTTTATCAATAAATTTTTTTTCCCAACTAAAGTCCGATGTTGCTGATTGGCAAGAAACTGTTTTTAGCAGTAAAGCATACTTAAAACAAAATAGAATTCTTAAAAAAAATCAGGTACTTAAGGGCTAAAGGAGTTGCACAAATCTTTGCTTTTCCTGAACCTCAATAAACTACTGAATAAAAAGAAAATGAGGGGAATTCCCTTTTCAGAAGTATTTAAGCTTGTCGCAAATTTTTAAGTTCTTTCTATGCTTAAAGCTTGCTGGGTAATTCATGTCTCCTTTAAGCATGTTTCAACTATGGTCATGGTCATGGCTTTCTTAAATACTCAAAATCCCATCTTAAGATTTTAAAATTCATCTTTCCTTGTTTAAAGAAATATGCTTCAATATCAAAATAAAAGGGTTATTTTGTTAAGATTTTCATTTTATTGCAACTTTTTAAGATGCCTCTATATCTCTATCAACTTACTTCTTACATATATGTGATAACTAAAATTTATCTATGCCTTTAAAATAAATTCTTTTTTCTCACTGCTTAATTTTTAAATATAAAAGTACTTCTATTTTAACTAATGAGTTGTGCAATTCTTCATTTTTCCCAAACCCCAGTAAACATGCTGAACTGGCAAAATTGTGGTGATTTTCCTGTTTCGAAAGCATAAAAGCAGTGACCGTGTTTCTAACTTCCTCTTTCTGCTTTGGACACTTATCTGTGATCTGCATCGCTTTGAATACAAGATTTCAACAATCACCATGGTTTGGACTTACCTAAAGTACCTTCTGAAAGAATTTTAAATTGCTCTTTCATTGATAATAAGAACAAGTGAGGTATTCAAATATAAGATTATTAGATTTAAACAACTGCAACTCCTTTAAAAGATCTCTACACACCCAAAACCAATTTTTATTACATTTATATATACACACATAACAATAAAAAAGGAAAACTGCCATCAAATTAAATCCCACAGAACAAAAAAATAATAATAATAAAAATAGCAGCTGTAGTAGAGCATTTAGTATCACAATAATAATTGCATTTATAATTGTGACTACAAGGTGTTTTTTAGAATTACCTATTCCATGTCCATTGATATGCATTTTCGATACCAGCTTATTCTGTATTATTTTCAGAACTACTATAACTTCCAACAGGTTATAGACATTAACAGGTGCTAATCATTATGCAATTTTGAAATACTATTAAAATATAAGAATTAAAATTTATAGTAAAGCTTTCCATTACATTTAAACATGAAAATGAAATTGAATGTTGGAAATTAGCGAGAATTTAAGATAGAGAATTATAAATCAACTGGGCAAAGAAACAATACCAAGTGGCAAATGCATCTTGAGCAACTTGATATTGCAACATAGTAGGCTTATTAATAACTGATTTAATTACTGTAGCTAACTGTGTTGTATATCTGTAACCGTAACTGTATGTACGCGGGATTCCGTCGTAGTCTGAAGATGTAAACTACCATAATGAAATCCTTGTAATAAAATAAGTTAATCTCCAAGAGTGTAATCCTTTCAAGTGATTAAAAGAACCCAATATACAGTTGTCTCAATATGAAGGCACTATGTGATATGTTGGCAGTGCCGGGAGTTGCATTTTGGATAGCGTAAATCAATGGATTAAGTTTCGGTTCGCTTGTGACGTCGCTTGGATTTTTCTGCGAGTATAGTTTTCCTTTATTTTAAAGATGGAAGCCAAATCGCCATCAACTTTAAAGTTAGAAGGCAACTTATCGGAAAATATTTAAACAAAGATTCTTCTTATACTTAGAAGCATCAGAATAAATAATTAAACCAGATAAGCTAAAAGTAGCTCTGTTCTGTTGTTAGCTACAATGGGAGGAGACTGTTTAGGTAGTGTAAATTCGCGATTATCCGGCATCCAAGTATCCGGAAAGCTCAAATAACCGGAAAAATTAGAAAATGAGTTTTTCTAAAAATTTTACATTCGCGTGCCAAAATTTAGCATGCGGGCGCGCCGTTCCATTCAGGTGGACAATTTATTTCTGGAATGTAATGTCCGCTCCGCACAGAGGGGCGTAGAAGGGGGAAAAAAAGCAATATACAGTACTGTGACATACACAGACTTGTTTTATGGGGGGGGGGCAGAAGCAAAAGTGAAAGAAAAAAAAATGTCCTCACCTTTCGCCGAAAAACGAAATTGCCAACCCCCCCAAAAAGGTTAAGGGACAGAATCGGTAAAAAAAAATCTCATGGGGGTTACTCCAGATTGGCAAGTCTCTTTCTTTTCCTTTATTTATTTAATCTCCGAATACTGGCAGATGTTAATTCCGATTACGTAATATCACGTGAGGGAGAATTGGAGGCGTGCGTATTGCGCAATAACCCTTTCGATTTTTTAAAGATAATTAGATTTTATATTCAATCTGGGATTTGTTTATGATCACTTAAAAGAGTTTTATTATTCTTGCTGAGTAGAATATTTTTCAGTTTCGTCGGCTATTGTTATATGCTTATATTTTTACAATCTATATATTTACGGAAAAAATTCGGCTACAGATTATACTTTTTTTCTATCATCAATGTTAAATTAAAATTTTCATATGCTTTGTAAATACAACGTTATGGAAGATACAGAAATATTCTTAAAAATTATAGTTAATGCATATTTGAAAATGACAAAAACAAATTATTTGACCGGAAAAACCTTTAAATATATATATATATCCCCCCATTTTTCCCGTCACACTCAACGAACCGGACTTTTCAGGTCTTCGGTTCCCGAGCATGCCGGTTAGTTAAGCTTTTACTGTATATATATATATATATATATATATATATATATATATAACAGTTTTGGTTTAAGTGCAGAGGATTCAGAAAAATTCCATATTGTTATGAAAAGTTTCGATGATTATTTTTCACCCAAGAAAAATACTGTTATTGCTAGATATAAATTCTTTAATTGTTTTCAAAGAGAAAACGAAAGTGTTGATTCTATCGTCACTAATTTAAAAGTCTTAGCTAAAGATTGCAATTTTGAAACGCAAGAAGAAACTTAATAAGAGATCTTTTGTTTATCGGTATAAAAGATATTGCTATTAAAGAAAAACTTTTGATTGAATCTCATCTGCGTTTGGATCAGGCTGTGCAATATTGCCGTGCAAAAGAATCTAGCAATCAGCAAATTCAGATTATGAGTCATAATGTAACATCTGCCATTAATTCCGTGAAAAGAAAGACAAGTTCAAAAACTTCATCTAACATAAACAAACGCGGAAATAAGAAACCCCTCGTAAAATCATGAGGAGGGAAAAAAGAGATATATTGCAAGTAAAGAGTAGATGTTCGAAGTGCAATACGATTCATGCATTTAGAAAATGCCCTGCTTTTGGTAAATATTGCCACAAATGTAATAAATTAATCCATTTTGCAACAGCTTGTAGAAATAAAAAGATAAATCAAGTGGATAATGCTGTTAATGCTGACGATTATGAAACCGAAAGTAACGAAATAAATTAGATTTGGTTGTTGATGGAATTAATTCCGAGAGGAAAGAGATTATATGCATTAATGAAACGAAAATACAGTGCAAAATAGATACAGGTGCAGAAGTTAATATTCTTCCAATTTCAAAATTCAATCAAAAGAAGTCATAAGAAAAACGAATAAGAGTCTAAGGTCGTATACAAGACATTCATTGAATGTTTTAAGAACTTGTGAATTTCTTTGTACGTACGGCGATAAAGCTGAAGTTTTAGAATTTTATATTGTAAAACAAAATTCAAACTGTGTTAATAGGCTAGGATTCTTCTGAAAAGCTAGGATTTGTAAATAAAAATAAAATGATTTCAGTTATTGAAAACATAGATTTCTTAAAAATGTATGATGATGTTTTTACTGGTACCCTTGGTAAATTAGTATATGCATGTGATATCAAATTGGCTGATAATGCAATACCGAGAATTTCTGCACCTAGAGTAATACCTGTGTCCTTAAAGGATAAAGTTAAAGCAGAAATAGATAAAAAGGTTACAAATGGAGTACTTGAAAAGGTGATTTAACCAAAAGACTGGGTTCATCCTATAGTGGTAGTACAGAAACTCAACAAAGAAGTTAGGATTTGTATGGACCCTAGAGGTTTGAATAAGTACATAAAAAAGGAACACAATCCAATTCCCACATATCAAAGCCTTTTCTTGGAACTAGAAGGAAGTAAATATTTTAGTCTTTCAGATGCATCCTGTGCATTTTTGCAGATTCCACTGACAGAGGAGAGCTCTAAACTATGCACTATTGCAACACCTTTTGGAAGGTATAAATTTGTAGGTTGCCATGGTTTAACGAGCTCCCCTGAAATGTATTAAAAACAATTGAAAACATATTTGTTGGTATCAATGGAATCCTAATTTACATTGATGATATTCTGGTATACGGTAAAATTCAGGAAGAACATGATGCTAAATTAAAATCTGTCCTAGATAGAGCTTGAAAACATGGTTTAAAATTATCCAATGAGCAGGGATGAGATTGGCAAAAAAGCAAAGCCTGAAATCATACGCAAGCAAAAAATTTGTACCATAATTTATACGCGAAAGATGTTTTAAGAAGTAAAACATCAGAACACGCAACATGATAAAAATATTACACTATAATAATTAATAACTTATTTATAATTCAGTACGTATAAATAAGAAAAATAATATTAAATTATTATTAAATCATTCGCATTAAAAGTTAAGAAACAAGTTTAACACATCATCAGGGGCATCTTCAAATACAAAATTAGACATTAAAACATATTTACCACCTGTACATCATTGAGATGCAATATAAACCCAACAGAAGTCTGAGAAGAATTATATTTAATAGCCTTTTGATAAAAGTTAGCTCAAAAAATAAATAAAAATAAGGACAAATAATTTCTTTTGCTTCATGCAATTGTGTAAAGTGTATTAGCTCTTTATAAATTATAATAATGTATCATATACTGAATTCTGTTTTATTTCTTTTATTTTTATACATTTTTGCAAAAGTAACAGCACAATGATTTTGCACCTTATAAAGTGAGAAGGGTTGAGAAATTGTACAGTTACAATGACAGATTCGTTTAGCATTATTGTTATTTGAAACATTTCCTTAATTGTTAAAGAAGTGTTTTTCTTTCGTTTTTTCATTTGTGTGGCTTTTGTTGGTAACAGATCTCCATTAACAAGCTTTAGCCCTTGTTTTGGAGGGCTCCTACCTTTGACAGATTTTTCTTCAATAAAGGACGTGTTTGCATCCTCTGCAAGTTTATTTTCAATAAAGGCTAAAGTTTTTGCACATTTTTCATTAGTATCTGTCTATTTAATTACTGGCATAGTTGTTGGGACTACATTATCTCTAGAATGCCTAGGTAAATCATGTTTTATTTTTTTATTTATGTCTTATTCTCTGCTTTTTTGTTGCATTTGCACACAGCTTTTTAGCTGTCTCTTTTGACAGGAGTTTCTTTTCTATATGTAGCTTATTTATTTGTTTTTGTTCCATTTTTTTTTAATTTATTCATCTTGGTACGCCCTACAAGATGACCTTAAGTTTTCCACTAATTTTTTTTTTTCAACAAAGTTTTAACAAAAAAAAAAAAAAAAAATCTTTTTTTTTTTGCAAAATATGCCACAGAGGTTTTGTTTTCTGCAAAAAGGTGGTATTTAATGCTTTGAAGGTTGGAATGCTCATCCTTGTAGAGCTTGCCGATATAATGTTGATTCGTCAGTAAAAGATGAATCAGCTAGTTTCCTAGCCGGTGGAGTTAAGTCGCACGGTCGAGCATATTTTCCCAGAATTTTCTTTCGAAAACGGAAGATAGGAAGGTTTCTTTTCTTTGTGTAAAAGAGGAATTTTCGGAAGAAAAATCAAATTTTTGCTGTAAAAAAAAAACCCAGAATTTTGAGACAAAAAAGCGGAATTTCTTCAAAATAACAAAAAAGCAGAAGAATATCATACCTGAATGAAAAAAGTAAAATTAAAATGAAATTTGTTAAATATTTAGGTTTTGATTTGTCAAAAAAATGGTCAGTCTGTAAATGAAGACAAAATTCAAGCTTTAATTGAATATGAAACACTTAAGAACAAACCTGAATTACAAAGATTTTTGGGTATTATTACATTTTTAGGTAAATTCATACCAAATTATCAAATAGAACGGGAATTTTGAGAAAGTTATTAAGAAAAAATACAGAATTTGTGTGGAGTGCAAACGAACAAAAGGCTTTTGAAGACTTAAAAAAATGTGTTACAAACGCACCTGTCTTATCTTTTTATAATAAAGAAAAACTGTCAACAATTTCAGTTGATGCTAGCCAATATGGAATAGGAGCAGTTTTGTTACAAGAGCACCATTCTATTGCATATGCATCTTCCTCATTAACTGAAACACAACAAAAGTATAGTCAAATGAAAAAAGAACTGTTAGCCATTGTCATAGGCTGTAAGAAAATTTCATTACTATGTATATGGAACAAAATTCGTAATCGAAACTGATCACATGCCTTTGATAGGTTTACTACAAAAACCAATGGATTAAGCTATCACCAAGGCTACAACGTATGGTCTTAGAATTATTCACATACAATTTCCAGCAAATACATGTTCTAGGTAAAAATCTATATGTTGCAGACGCTCTACCCAGAAATCCCTTAAAATGTTATAAGATACGAGCTTTTCGGAAGCTGGAGCAGCAGTCGTCCATACAGTTTTAACAGATTCTGATGAGAAGACGGACATTTTGAAGAAAGACACTAAAGATGGATGATCCTGTGCTGAATCTAATTAGAAAATATATAGAAGATTGGCCGGAAAATTTTAAAGAAGAAACCTTTTGGGGATAAAAAGGAAGAATTACATTGCTACAACGAATTGATTTTCTTAGGAAATATATTAGTCATTCAAACCCAAATGAAAGAAGAGATTTTCCAAAATCTACATTCTGAACAAAATCAAGGAATAACATCTTAAATTAATATAGCGTCTAGAAATGTATATTGGCCCAACTTTTGTGAGGATATCAAGAAGTTCGCTAATTCGTGTTCAATATGTCAACAACACCAGCGAGCCAACGTGAAAGAAACACTTCTACCCTATAGAATACCTTCACTTCCATGGGAAGAAGTCTCCACTGATTTTATGTACCTACAGAAAACAGATCATCTACTATGCACAGATTACCATTCAAAATACATAGAAATTAAGAAGCTGACACTGAAGACAGCTGACCCAGTGATAAGAGGACTGAAGCAAATATTTCGAACACATGGTATTCCACGTAGATTACATTCAGATAATGGTCCACCATTTGAAAGTAAACAATTTGTCAATTTCATTAAAACATATGAAATTGAACAAGTAACCTCCTCACCCAAGTATCCAAAGTCAAATGGAATAGGCGAAAGAACCAAAGGAACAATGCAAGCAATTTTGAATAAAGTAATTAAAGAAGGTGGAGATCCTAATCTTGTTGTGTTAGAGTACAATACTACACCAAAATTCAACCTGCCTTCACCTACTGAAATGCTCATGGGAAGAGTATTGAGAACAATGTTACCGACAAAGTCTTCTCTGTTAAAGCCAAAATTCTCCACTGAGATAACTATGAAAAAAGTTAAAAGATAACCAGAGCAAGCAGAAAGCATATTATGATAAGACAGCAGTAAAATTGTCACCTCTGAAGCCAAAGCAACCAGTTTACATACACCTGGAACAGTAATTAAAAAACTGGACACACCACGTTCATATCTCATTAAAACATCTGAGGGAAGTGAACTGAGAAGAAATAGTATTCATTTAAGACGAGATCAGAATCCAAACAACAATCCAGATTTGCCATAAACAAATTGCAACCGAGTGCCCAGATGATATGAATGAAATTGATGGAGAGATGTTAGAGTGTACACAACAACAAAAACAAACTGAGTCACCCGCAAAACGAACTGTGCCAGAAACTTTATCAAATGGTGTCTCAACTCCTAAGCCAATTGAGCATGAAAAACGCATCATAAAGAAACTTGCTAGGTTTCAGGCCTATGTGTGAACTTTATGAACATTCATAAATTTTAGATAATTTTATGTGTCTTAAACAACTTTACTAGTTTAAAATACTTTAGTAAAGTTTAATTCTTTTCTTTTACTTCAGGAAATTTGAATTTTATTTACTACATTTTGAAATGCTTAGAAATTCTTAAAACTTGAAAGTGATTTTATAATTAATGTGTAATGTGCTATTTTCAATTTTATATATCTGTTAGTGATTGCATATTTTCATTGAAATTCATTGTATAATTTTAATTTCAATTTGTAGGAAAAAAAGGGCGTGTAACATAGCAGGTTTATTAGTAACTGTAACTAACTGTGTTGTATATCTGTAACCGTATGTACACGAAATTCCATCATGTAGTCTGAAGATGTAAACCACTACCATAATGAAGTCCTCGTAATAAAATAAGTTAATCTCCAATGGCGTAATCCTTCTGAGTGATTAAAAGAACCCAATATACAGTTGTCTCAATATGGAGGCACTATGTGATAGATATGGCAGTAAATGTTGATGCCAAATTAAAGATCCCACTTCCCAATGAAAATGAACTGAGTAGCAACTAAAGCACAAGCTTCTTAAATCATGAATTTAGACCAAGTAGTGTAAAATAATAACCTTTGAATGGCTTATTGTTTCATATTCTTTAATTGAATTGAAAACAAAATCAAGAAAATCATCTCAGTTTTAAAAGTTTTATTTAAATTCGATAAATAACAATTTTTAGAGAATTTTCTTATAGGTTCGTCATTCTTCACTTCAATTTCAGGTTTATTTTTGAGCTTGAAATTGCAACAAAATTTTTCTGAAGAAAATAAATCCATGAATATTTTTCTCATCTGAAAAGAGGGGCACAAGGGGGAAAGTTGAAGAGGCCCTACATTAATAAATGGTGCTGTGATAACATCAAGTAATTAGAATCTATCAATCATTGATTTTGAAATGGCTTATAGTAATGCTAGAAACACACGGAATAAATTAATCAGCTTGTGTGAAGTACATAAAGTCTAAATTTTTTCTCAAGACTCAATTCAAGTAAAGAAGGAATTTTTAGGTGCATTTTGTCAACTTCTTAAGTATTTTTGAACAATAAAGTAATTCCATAGAAGTAGTTCTGAAATCATTACTAGAAAAATATAAACATACATGAGTACAGAATTTTCGTTTTAATTCTGAAAAAAAAAATATGTTTTCATTTTGTCTGTTGTGTCTTTTAGTTACTTTTATCAGTTTACAGCATTCACAAGGAAATTTTAATATAAATATATTATGAGAATTTGAACTTTGTTTTGATCTTACCTAGCAGCATTGAAAAAATTAAAAGACTAAAATTGTATTTCTCAATTTGGTTGTGTGTTGTATGAATGTAGACAAGAAGTCTTTCAGTTCTCCAATTAGGAGTGGCAAAATCAAGAATTCTCTAATTACTAGATATCACTCCTATTCCATGCAGTGACAACAGACAAAATAGCTTAAATCACCATATATTGAAAAAGAAATACATAGCAACATGATTCATCACATGATAAATTTGAATAGCCACAATGCAAATAATTTTTAATGAGACTTAAATTTTCATAATCGGTTGCAGATTCTTTGAACTAATTAAAATTAAAAGTTGAATTTTCATGCAATAATCATCTAAATATAAATATGTGAACAAATAAAAAACAAAAATTGACGTAGAATATCATTAAGTTAAACTCCATCAACCAATGAAGAAAAAGTTTCATCATTAGATTTTATGGGAATAATCCACTGTTATAAACTAACATGCAATTACTTCCTGTAAATCTTGTTTTCAAAACAAAATTAAATTCAGTACAACAAACATATACAATAAAACAATCAGAAGTACCTGACGGTGAGGACTTTGATACTGAACTAGTATCTGGCTCAGTAACAAGAACTTTAGTAGTAGAAGGGGATGGTGGTTTACAATCAATGTCTGATGCTGAAATTTCATTTTCTACAACAGTAGAGGATGGAGATACAGCTGACTGTTGACCTTTCTCTGTGTTGCTGGAAACACCATTGCTTCTAGATCTTGTACTGCTACTTGGAGTTTGTGAGCCAGGAGAAGGAGGTTTTGAAACTGGTGGAGGTGGAGGTACTGTGCTTGGCAAAGGTACTTGTACTTTAATTTTACACTTTCCGCTTGATCCAGCTATTCAAATAGAGAACAGCAACACAATAAGTAAGACGAAAGCGATTAAATGTACTGAATTATTTTACTGATTAGACTTTCATATATTTTAATTTTTAAGAAAGCTTAGTATTCTTTTAATGTGCATACAATTCCTCTCCTTTTTTAAAAAAGGAATTCTTATTTTTAAAATGCTATTAAGAAAATCCATCCCAAGCTAAAAATGAAATTTAATCCAACAATGCATAAAAAGTTTTACAGATTTTCAACAAAAGTTACGTGAATCTATAGAGGGTGTCCCAAAATGTCACTCATAAACTTTAAGGGGAGGTCAAATATAGAGAAACAAGAACTTTTTTACAATAGAACATGGAGTTAAAAACACAAAGAGCAACCAGTAAGTGACTGCAGGAGTCTCCTTGTCTCACTGACACGGAGACTAAAAAAAAAGATACACCAGATAAATGTGTACCGCACAAGTTTAATGGAATACAAATTTACAATAGCACAACACTGTTGCACGAATAACAACATTACAAGTCATGCAGAGCATGAGAGATACAAATGGCAAGTAGGAAGCAGTATTCAATAACAAACCTATGGAGTACTTAAAGTAAGTGTTCAAAGGACTTGTCGTCTGAAAATGTACATGGTTCACATGTTGTTATTCGTGCAAATGTCTTGTTGTGCTATTGTAATTATTATTCCATTAAATCTGTGTTGTGGGTTTTATCTAGTATATCCTTTTCATTTACTGATATAGAACCCAATGCAGATGTCACACTTTGTGCTTGTGAGCTCATGTTTAATTGTAAAAATGTTTTGTTTCTGTATGCCTGATCTACACTTAAAGGTTATAAACGACCATTTAGGACATTCTGTATAAATTAGTGTAAGACAAACAGGGAAATCAAAAAATTTTATTTCAAATTCAAATTTTACTTAAAATGAATTAAAACATTAATTATTTAAGTGTTTTTTTACTACAATACTATCTTTCTTCAAATAAAAAATTTATTAAGTAAATACTTTTTCAATTATGAAATTATTCAAAATTAGTTGAAAAAGACCAAAATGGTAGAGATGCAAATATAAATCAGTCTGGAGTGTAGGGTTAAAATCTTTTTCTAAGTAAGCAATAATGAAATAGAAATTAACAATGAAATGTTAATTAAATTAATTTTAAGTACTTAACAGATACAAAATAGCCGCTGAAACATACAATATCAAAATTGGAGCTGACCATTTATAATAAAGCAGGATTAAATGAGCTAGATTTCGTTCTTTTGATAATTCTCAGATTAGAGCTCTACAATGTTTAAATTAGAATCATCTCCTCAATGATTTTGACTTAAGTAGTGGACTTGTGCATTTTTAGTTCTAAATCTCTCCAACCTTTTCATAGAAAAATCAAATAGATATCTAAGCAACATCTTTAAAAAGGCCCATATAGTAATTTTAAACATTCCTGATTTTTCATTCAAGTTCAAAATAAAATTAGAATACGTAGTAATGTATAGAGATATAGACAAAGATTTTATCATCATCTTCTAGCTCACTGAACTCTATAAAAATGTAATTAGAGAATTTCAACATCTAGCTTAACCAAAAAAGCTACGAAAATCACCCAAGTCAAAAACGCTTTCAAGGAGGATTAAAAAAACTCAGTAATTTTTGTAGTAGTAATTTTTTGGAGCTTAATGATAAAGTGGGGCTCTAATAGATTGTCTTTAGAAAGCAAGATCTTGACTATGATGCTAAAAGTCGAGAATGGTTTGAGGCCAATATACACTATATGATCAAAAGTATCCGAACACTTTCGGAGTTTCACAATTTTTAGAACTTCTCCGAAAAAGCTGGACCGACTGCCCTTGAACTTCGGCCACATAAAGAATAGACTATCTTGCATTTTACAGTGAAGATTCTGTCACGAAGGCATTTAGGGGACCGACCAGACATTGATGAAGAAAAAAATCTGGGCTCACCCCATTCCACAGAAAACTGATAATGATTTACAAATTTCATCAATGGTTTTGCTTAAGATACACATTGCTAACATGCATTTTCGTAAAAAAAAAGCAAGTATATTTTGAAAGATATAAAGGTTTTCTTAAAAAATCCCAAATTTGAAGAATACTAGAGGAAATCTGAGTATTTTTAATAATTTTTTTACATGTGCGATATATAGCGTAATTTTTCTTTCAGAATTCTAAAGCCAGATATAGGGCAACTTATACAAAAATTCCAGTCGAATACCATTAAGATTTAGAAAGATATCGGCATTGCAGTGTGCGGAATTTCTGCTTCCCTCTAAGGGAAACAAAAAGGTGAGGGTTTTTCCACCAATTAACATATTTTAAACTAGAATTTTCGAATAATTTTATAGAATTTAATAAAGATTGAAAATGCTGAATACTCAGGTATACTTACAAATAAAATTCATAATTTAAATTGTAGCTGGACAATTACTATGCGAAGATTCAAGTTCAAAAAATATCAATTTGTGGAAAAACCCTCTTCACTTTGTTTTTCGTATAAAGAAGAAAATCTGCTCACTGCAATGCCGATATCTTTCTAAATCTTAATGGTATTCGACTGGAATTTTTATACAAGTTACCCTATATATCTGGCTTTGGAATTCTAAAAGAAAAATTACGCTATATTATCGCACATGCGCAGTAAAAAAATTTACTACAAATACCCATATTTCCTCTAATATTCATAGCATTAACCTCAAATTTTAATGAAATACTTCTCTAATATACTGTCAAGTATTCTCACGTTTCGTATTATTTGGTGGAAAACTCTGCATGTTACAAGCAAAACGCATGCTAGAAAATTTGGGATTTTTTTTTAAAGAAAACCTTTATATCTTCCAGAATATACTTACTATTGTTACAAAAATTCAAGTATGCAATGTTCATATTAAGCAAAACCATTTATCAAATCACAATCAGCTTTCTGTAGGACGGGGTGAGCCCAGATTTTTTTTTTCTTCATCAATTTCTGGTTGGTCCCTTAAATGGAATCGTGACCAAATCTTCACTGTAAACTGTGAGTTAGAGTTTATCCTTTACATGGTTGTAAATCAAGGGCACTTGCTCTAGCCTTTCCGGAGAAATTCTAAAAAATGTGAAAATCCGAAAGTGTCCGGATACTTTTGATCATATTAAGTGCACATACCATGCCAAGCAACCAGTCAAGATTTTCTGAAACCTTAAAATTCATTCAATACTTAAAATTGAGTTTATTTTAAGTAGAATTTTTGAAAACATTAAAAAATTATTTGTTTGTGGGACATAGGGAATCTGCAATTCATGGCAAAAATCATCAGCATGTTTGTGAATAACAGTCTCATTACTGTGAAAAACCTGCCTATCAGTACCAAAAGTCCATTTAATAAAAATCAAAGTTAACTATTCAGCCATCTGGGTATTACCTAAACATTACCATATAAATATACCACTGCATGGCATATTTATATTTTTTGCAATTTTTGCCTTAATATAAAAATGTACACAAAATGTGGAGATAAGCAAATTCATTCCAGAAGAACGCTATTTGAAAAATGATAAAAAAACAAACTAACTCCTACCTAACATAATAAAAATTTTAACCTGCGTTTTAAACAAAAATCACATCTTTAGTGGAACTTAAGACGGACTTACTTACGGTAAGAAAACATTACATATTACGATGCTTAATCAATATTTAATAAGCAATTTACACCTTAATATCCTGTTAATAATCAATGTCAGCCCTTCCTAAATTGCATTTTGACAACAAAGTGGTTAAGAAGTATTCTTGATTAGAAAAAGTAGCAACATGAATATTCCCATAATTCAAAGTAAATACTGAAACTAATAGTTTTTAAAAAACTCAAATATCAAAAATCAATGCATACCTTTGTTCCCAGGTAATTGAAGGGGATGTCCACTTGCTTTACACCAACCTACAGGAAAAATATCTCTTGCATCATATTTACACCAGTAATCAAAAGCTCCACGCCATCCATCAAATGTTATGAATATCATATCATCTTTCACAGCCCCAACAGTAGCAGGACATATTAAGTGAGGATTTTTCCTATCTAATGCTTCAAGCTTCACACCAACATCGAAAAAGTTTCGTGGAGGTGATTCAGGTTCCTATAAAAATTACACAAAAACATTGATATCGTAATCAACGGCATTTGCAAACCATGAAAACCAAATTAATTAGAAGAAAAAACATTTTTCTTTAATTAATTTAACTATTAACCACACTACATCAGAGGAGAGAGATGTAAATCTAACTCCTCTTTTTATGCATACAATATACAATTTTTTTTTTATTTCTAAATAACAATTATGTAACTCTACATAAATCAACTAAACAATGGGGGGAAAAAACCCAAAAAATTAATAAACTTTTTTGTTTATTTTTCCAAAGAAAGAAACAACTACAAGGCTAATTTATCTAACTAATCATCATCCAAACATCAAAATCCCATACCAAGTATTCATCAGTATTCTTTTACAAAACACTGACCTGCGTGTATCACTGCATATAATACATGTTCATAAAGGCTGGTAGAGGAACTGAAATAAACAGATTTTTATATAGAATGTGAGGTCGGAAATAACGCGCTGAAATACTAGCAAATAGGAAAGTTATGAACAACAAGTACGAAAGAGAAAGTCAAAAGAAACATAATGGATCAACTTTTTACAAAAAATGCCCGAAAGTGAGACTGCCTTCAATAAAACAAGATTCATATCGGGTCTGCACGGACTGGCGAACCTAACAGATATTTCAGGTATTTCCATGCACATTTCCAGCAGCAACCGAGAGTTTGGCGCTAGATTTCCATTGGATTCAAAGAGACTTTCGATGATCAAGCTCCTTATGTGCCCCAGAAGAAATTTAAAGGTCCACCTCTTCCAATACAATGAGGATGAGTAATGTCGAAATAATTTTTCAGCATCGAAGTAATTTCCGAAGTAACATCAGAAATTATTTGAAGAGAAAAAATACGAAGGAATGTTCAGCGATTCAACAACTGTCTACTCGGAATCGTTATCCGAGCATCCTTCGAGTAGCCGCTTCGTTTCCACCCGCAGCTTTATACAGTGAAACAACGCTTAACGAGCCCCTCTCATAACGAGTAATTCGCATTACGAGCAAAATAAATTGTAAAAAAATGACTCTCTTAACAAACAAAGTTTCGCATTGCGAGTGACGAGGATAGGGGAAATTCTGGATTGTGCTACATCAGGTCCGTATTCAGTACTTGTTCCGTTAGCATTTTAGTGTGGCTTGTGATCAGACATATTATTTGGGATTGTTTTTGCAAAGTTATAGAACCCTTGCAAAAATATTCCCGAAGAAAAAGCCCCAATAAAGACAGCAGTTAGAGAAGAAAAATAGCCGTAGAAATGGAACTCAAAATCATTGAAAAGCGAGAACGAGGTGTGAGCGTGGTTGATCAACGCACCATACAACAGATCTACATCAACGATTTGCATTATCCGCAAGAACCAGGACATGATTGAGAAGGTATATGCTTCAAAGTTAGTGAGAAAAAATGAGTTCACAACGGTTGCGTATTCTCGACGATATTGAAAGGTTGCTTCTCATGTTGATAAATGAATAAGCAATTGAAGGACTGCAAGGTGATGACATTATTAACGAGAACATCATCTGTGAGAAGCCGAAAGTGACTTTGGAAGTGTCGGCAGAAACAAATGTCTCTAGAGAGTTTTCTAGTAAAAAAGAATTAAGTATCGTAAATTATGAACTATTATTTCGATATTTTAGTTCTCTTCAAATGAAATTCGCATTCCAGGTTGGTTCATTCTGCAATAGAAGAAAGATGAAGATGATTCAAGCTCCTTAAAATGTTATATATAATTTTCTTAGAATAAACGTTATACATAAAAAAAAAATAAAAAAAAATTGAGTATTTTTTCGACATGGAACGCATTATCTACTTTACATTAATTTATCTGGGAAAATGAACGAACTTAACGAATGTTTTGCATTGCGAGTAAGATACTGGAACGAATTATGCTTTTTATTCGAGGTTCCACTGTATTTAAAATGCCTGTTTGCGAGAAACGTGTTCATGTAGCAATGCATTATGCCCAAAATTGGCACTAGGAATGACCATTCGGAGGGGAACGCGGAAAAAAAATTTCCGACAACGCAATCTAACACCTAAAAATGCACCATTTCCGCACATACATTCCTTAATAAAATATGCTTCGTTCGACCAATTCTGTCTTTAAATTTGAGCCATTTCAGAACCACAAAGTGTGTGTGCGCATTAAATAAAACTTTTTTTCCCTCCGAGCTGTTCACTACTTAACTAAATTCACTTTAAGTTCTTTGATCTAAAAAGCGATCGTTGGATTCAGTCTTCACCAAGAACTCTCTTAGAAAGCCGAATCAGCAAATCAGGCCCAATAATGGCATTCCATCAAAACTGTCATATCCTTTTTTTAATAACGTTCAAAAGATGAACCACTTTAATTCCTTTTTAGTTCTATATAATTCAATTTTATTATTTAATACAAACTTACCTAAATTTGCATGTTATGTCATCTTTTGACCCTCTCTCCCCTGCGCCCACCAATTTCTCAACACAGCAGTTGAAAGAAATACATAAAGAATACCCAGAAATAGCATAAACAAAATATGCACAAAATAAATTTCATGTTTACTGTTAATATGAATAAGAACTGTGCCTGCGTCTCTCCAAGCGGCAGATTTTACGAATTTGCCGTGTTTGATACTAGTTATCTCAGTAACCGTTGAAGTCGAAAAAAGAAAATTTTCTTTTTTGTAGAGTATATTCTTTAATTTAGTTAATGGTGACTTTGTCCAAAAAAAGCAATTTTTCCAGATTTTTTATGACAAACTGAAAAAAGGGATCTAAAATCCAAGACGGCGGTACGTTCTCAGCCCCCCCCCCCATCACCAGAGAGGGGCTTTTATTTTTAGTTAGTTACCCTTCATGTACACGTATACTAATTTACAAAACTATATGTTTTAATTCCTCTCCTCAATTTTGGACCTATGTTTATTAATGATTATTTCTGTTTGTCCTTTGCAGTTTTCCCAATCATTTTTTACTATTTTCACTCTTCGTACACTTCACAGCACATTCGATACTTTGGAACCCGAAAATTCTAATTCTCGAACAATTTCTGAAATTGCATGATCCATGCGTCCAGCACATATTTGTCCTCTACTGGAAGCAGCTCAATAGTGGCTTGTAAAATCCATTTATTAAATGACCAAGAAAGAGTTCATTTTATTTAGATGACAAATAACCATACCTAATAACTGCAAAAATGTGCATGATATATTTTGAAAACGAAGCGCTTCTATAATTAACAGGAGTGGCGCTAGTGTCTGCCCGCCGGGGGGGGGGGCACGACTTGCTGTACGGAGGGAAGAGTGTAATGAAATTGGTCCCAAATTTTCGTCAGATCTTTATTTATCTACTAGTTAGATACTCTGTTGCGTGAACAGGGTACAAAAATTTCCCCCGACGGGCCGATGGGGGGGGGGGGGGCGCACAGCATCCCCGACAGGGGGCCTTGGCGACCCTGATAAATTAAAATAAATAGGCTGTCAAATATTCGAATATACAAAATATTTTATTAAAAATTAAGATTGCAGAAATGTTTTAAAAAATGTTCTCTCTTAATTTACCAGTCAAAAAGTTTTTAGATGATTCCAATACACATATAATCAAGAATATTAAATAGAAAAACAAAGCATTAGTCACAGGTAAATCAAAATAAATTAATAAACACAGTACACTTATTTGATAAATCCATTTGAAAAGTTACAAAGGGTGAAATTAACTTAATCGAGAAGGAGGTGATAGAAGAGCCCATGTCGAACATAAAACATCAGAGCAAACCTGTTCGATCTCTAACCGTTTTCGAGTTATGGTGAATAGAACAAAAATTCGTTAAGTCTGAAGAAAACTCAAATTTATGAGATTTCTGGAAGATCCATATCCAAAATAACCACATATTTGGAAAGAACAGAAAAATTCCTATAAGGTGACGACTTTTTCAAGGGGATATCTGGATTTGACGGCGAGTACAAGAGCTGAAACATGGCGAAGTTCAAAATCGAATTGTTGCCAAAATCTGTGGCCGATAACATCGCTAACACCTTTCTAGCTACAATCGGTTCAAATTTACCAAAAACCAATAGCTTTCGAATGAGCCTAAATTAAACCATATCGGCGTTCCAGTTCAGGAGAAAAGGAGCCTTTTGTTTGCAATGCATCACAAGAATTGGAGTCCGTCGAAGCAGACATTAGAAGACCATTTGGCAAATGAAACGTTGATGGATAAATCATCGCGTAATAAGCAACACCACCTATCTCAAGTTTTTGAAATTTCAAGGAAGAAGAAGATGCTCATTTTTTAGCAACCAATAACGAATATTTCCGATTTTTTTTTTTTTTCACATCTGGTAGGAACATGTGGCCTTATGTTTATATAGATCTTAGAAAAAAAAAATGCCCGTTACTGGCTGCGAAAAATTGAGCATTTTCTCTCTCTGAACTTGGCTTTGAGTGAGCTGGGAATACAAGGTTCGCCTCTTCATTTGTTTTTCTCCACTTGCTCGTTATCCATTTTTGGTTTCACTTTCACGTTACCCCGACGGAAACGCATCTGGTTTTATATTCACCATATTCGTTTTCTTTTGGTAGAAATCAATTGAAAAAAAAAAAAAGATATGTCGATAATTTTCTAAATACAATTCAGATAATTACAATTCAAAATTTTGGGGCAAACTTAGAAGTAAAATTATTTTTTAATTGTCTTGTCAGCAGCCACGCACTGTATCTCCAAATCCAAGTATGATGTCATTCTTATCCCCCTCTTAAATTTTTATTAATTCCTTACTATGTTTTTAAAATACATTTTAATGCATGTTTTTATACATGCATTCAAGTATTTTTTTTAATTAACTCCATTAAACTGAAATTCAGTAAGGTTTATTTTTACAGTGTAATTGAAATTATTTATGTTAAAATCGCCTACTTAATTTTGATAAATATTTAAATTTAAGAATTATGATATTACAATTACTTCCTTTTTATCTATACATCTTTACCGAGATCCTTCAATCAAATATTTGTGAAAGGAAATACTTGAATATCGTGCAAATATTAGATCTCAATGCAGAATGATTAGTTTAACAGGTATGCTGAAACCCTCGACTGGTGGCGCTGAGTGCTATTTCTTGGGTAAATACTGTTTTACATCCAGTTTCTGTCTTACGCTTGCCGAGCGATGTGTTTCGCTCTTGCTTGCTCGCTGACGTGATATGTTATGTGCTTTTGCTAATAAAAATATGCATAAAATGCGACGGTTGCCTCTTCTGACCGTAAGAGCGCAATTTCGTTTTCTCTCTGTACTAATTGAATGTTGCGAAATGATCGAAATTTGGGTAAGACTTAAGCACAGGACGCGGTATCTCGCCAAACTTTGAAATCGCGCCCACCATCCAAAAAGTCGCCAAATATCCGACATCTTGGATGGTTTCAAGATGGCGTCGATTCTAATGACAGCCATATCAAAAAATGTAAATCTTAATATAAATAAAAGTCATTGTGGGTATGTATGTATGTATGTGGCTATGTTCCACAACTCCTCCTAAACCAATGGACGGCTTTCAACCAAATTTTGTACACTTATTATTTAAGACAAGGGGAAGACACTTATGAAGTTTTCTAAAAGTTAATTAAACAGGCAATTAATTAGAAATTAACCGAAACCGTTTTTCCGCCGTAACTTCGGAGCAAATTGTCCGACAAAAAATATTTTTATACCATCTTAAAGTTCAAATTTTTACCTTTTCGATTATACCAATTTTATTTCTGTGACATTTTCCCTTCGATTGTTATTAATTTTTAAAAGTTTCATAATTTTTAAATACGTGCAGACGATTTTGAAATAACGAAGATTTATAGCTACTCCGTGGATAGGCAACGGTTAGACTTAGACGGTGTGTCTGTCTGTTTGCTACGCTTTCACGACCAAACTACCAAACCGATTTGGATGAAAATTGACAGAGTTGTAGCTTGAAACCCAAGAACGGACATAGGACATACGATTTTATCATAAATTCAATACTTTTGACTACAGACAACAATTAAATAATTAACAAAGACCATTGACTCGGCGATTCTCGATGAAGATTAGTACTTTATTTTTCGATGTCACGTGATCCTTAAGGAATGCGTAAACATGGCGAATCAAGCATCACGTGATCTTGCTGAGAAAAGAAATAAATAATTAATTTGCTGAATAATAACTGCAAAATAGACGCCCGGACAGAAATCTATTGATAGATAACTTTGAAAATATTAAATTTAATATTTCTATGGTTGTAGCTTTCAATGTTTACTTAAAATAAGAGCCTAATTTAGTGGAAAGGTTGCCAAAATTATTATTTATGGCTCTTTTTATCGTCATCCAAGATTTGTTTGGCGGTTAAATTTGTAACCAAACGATTTGGATAATCAATGGCGGTTAAATTCCAAACCAAACGATTTAGCTAAATACAATAGTTCCATTTCGAATTTTAATGCTTTAAGAGCTTTTTTTAAAAGAAAGGATTATACAGACCTGAAGAACACGGAATTCAACGTTTTGTTTACTAAAGAAAGAACTGATTCAAACTTGGCGCTTGATACAGTTGCCAAATTGATTTGGCGATTTCTAGAGACTCAAACAGTGTATTAAATTGGGAATTTTTCAAAATTATTCACAGTACAGAGGAACTGATAAGCAAGGTTTATTCTGCCCTACAAGCTAATATGACGAATAGATTGGTTGTTGAATAGGTAATTTTGGCACTGACTAATGAAAGTTCAGATAAGATAAATGAAAAAAAATTACTTCACAAAAGGAGGGATGTATTACAGAATATCTATCTATAGATACGGTAATGGGCAATAACAAGGTAACGGAAAATGCGGGTAACAGCTAGTAATATAATAAATGTGAAAGTGTGTCTGGCTGTTTGTTAAGCTTTCACGGCAAAACTACCAAACCGATTTGGATGAAAACTGGCAGAGTTGTAGCTTGAAACCCAGGAACGGACATAGGGTAGGTGAAATCACGTTAAATTAATTATTTTTGACTACAGATTAAAACTAATTAACAAAGAAAACCCATTGACTCCGCGATTCGCGATAAAGATTATTTTATTTTTCAATCAACTGTCACGTGATCCTTCAGGAATGCGAAAACATGTGGAATAAATTATTTTTAAAGTCAACTTTCACGTGATCCTTTTTTCCGCCGTAACTTCGGAACAAATTGTCCGATAAAAGTTACTTTTATACCATCTTAAAGTTCAAAATTTTACCTTTTCAATGATACCAATTTCTTTTCTGTGACATTTTTCCTTCAATTTTTATTAATTTTTAAAAGTTTAATAACTTTAATTACGTGCAGACGATTTGGAAATAACGCAAATTTATAGCTACTCTGTTGCTAGGAAACGGTTAGACTTTGAACTGATTTAACTTTATTTCTGAAAATTTTGCTTATCTTTATAAATATCTATAAAATAAGGCAGAAATTACATGTATTTGTCTGTCTGTCGGTCACAAGAATTCCTCCTAAACGGTGAACGGTAGTGACATGAAATTTACACACGGCATTCTAGAGCATATTTCTAGGTCAAAGGTGCTATTTTCAACTTTCAGAGTCAATTAGTTCTTAAGATATTCAATTACATAACGAAAATTAGCTGCTTTTAAGCCTAATGCTTAGATGTTTTTTGCCAATAACTTCTGAAATATTTATTAGACAACAATTATTTTTATGCCATTTTAAAGAGCAGAAAATGAACTTTTTAATGCTAATAATTCGATTGCGATGAAGTGTTTTCTCTGATTGTTATTAAGGTTTAAAAATATTTTTGTAACGTAATTTCTAACAATTCTTTTTATTCTTATAGAAATAAATTCAAGCCAAATTAATGTTTCGCGCGCGGGCTTTTGCCAGTATTAAATTAATATAAGAAAATATTGCTTTCTTTGACCATAAACAACAAAGGAGACTTTGCATTTCCGGTTTCCTTTTGTCGTAGCATTTACAGCTTTTAATACGGTTACACAGTGATCCAATGACGTTAGTGAATTATTTTCTCGATGTTTTGTTTAATTTTCACAGTGAGATATTACAGAATATCCATCTGTAGATA
Source organism: Araneus ventricosus (assembly GCA_013235015.1). Lineage (NCBI taxonomy): Eukaryota > Metazoa > Arthropoda > Arachnida > Araneae > Araneidae > Araneus > Araneus ventricosus. The sequence continues at coordinate 2,052,334 of BGPR01000028.1, read as the reverse complement.
CGGTAATGGGCATTAACAAGGAACATCATATTCTGTAGAGCTCTTCAACATCTTAGAATTGTCAGGGGCACCTTCCGACAAGCCGAGATTGAATGTTGGTGTACCAGTACTACTAATACGTAACCTCGATATACCGAGACTGCGCAATGGCACACGGTTACAAATTACACACCTAGGTCCAAACGTCGTGAAAGCTACTGTTATGACTGATATAGGGAGAAGAGAGAGTGTTTTAATTCCACGCTTTCCGATAATACCGAAGGATTTATCATCTCAGTTCAAAGGGTAACAAATCCCTTTAAAATTATCATTTGCCAGGCTCAGGGCCAGACACCGAAAGTGGCAGGCGTACGTTTGGAAAAAACATTTTTCGCATGTGCAACTATATGTGGCGTGTCACGTTTGGAAGGACCTGGAATGAACAAAATAGCAAAAAACCGAACGGAACTAAAAAACAACCGCACAGTTTGAACGCCTGAAGACAAAAGGAAGAGACAGCAATATACAAATTCTGGCGCTAAGTTTTAGGGTTGCCAAAAAAGATAATCATAAACCCACAAAATTAAGAAGGTTACCACATTTGGCGACGAAAAAAATTCAACTTGGCGGACCGCACCTTGTTCTTAAGTCGAGCCGAAATTTGAACAATGTATGTTACTTTTATTTACAATAATTTATTTAAATTGATATGATCCAAGTAGTTCAATATTTAAGTCATTTTTCAATGTACATTCATTTATGCACTGCTAATAACTATATATAGTTCAAGAATTATTATGCGAAAAAAAACTATTCTCATTACTAACTTGCATTGCAATTATATATACAGACATTACACAGGCTTGGAACAAAAAAAGCTGAACTTCATATATAATGAATCATGACAAACATAAATACCGAGAAGTAAAAAAAAAGATGATTAATTGAACAATAAAATAAATTCATTTATACAAAAAGTGCTTCAGATATTAAAAATTTTGTAGAATTATTATATAAAAGAAAATTAAGAATGATAAAATCCGATGGCGAAAAAGCTGAAATCCGCGTTTCCGAGGAAATGTATCATGCCTGAATTTGGTATGTGATCTTTACTCATAATATGTAGGTTTCTATCAAATTTTGGACAAAACCCGGTACGGGAAGTCTGTCTGTCCACGTTCATGTGAACATTAAAACTCAAAAACTTGAATAGCTAGATGGATAAAATTTGGTACACAGTTTTATCATCATGAATGTAGGTACGTATGAAATTTTGGACCAAATCCGTCAAGGGTTGACTGTCTGTATAATCGCATACTTTTAAACTTCAACAACTTCTTAAGAAAATTACTTAGATAAATGAAATTTTGTATGTGGCCTTCTAACCTTAATTGTAGATTTGTGTGTCAATCAGTTGGAAAAAAGGCATTCAAATTGGAAATTTGGTTTTCCTTATCTCATACAGCCCTATTGCATAATCACGCCGGCTTCTAATTCTACTTCTTCGGCCTTGCTGGTTAAAATTAGGTATGACAAGTGATGGAGAAACCAGCATAAGCGATCTCCAATCTAGTTCTACTTTCTAGCATCCTAATACAGTATGCTGTGTTTAGTACATCGTAGTGTAATGGAAAAAAGAGTATCAGTTTTGCATGTCTTCTTTGGAACGATTGGGTTCAAAATTTGACACATCTACGATTTTGAGGGTAAGATAACACGCCAAATTTCATTTTTCTGTGTGGTCGCGTTTCTGAGTTATCGCGTGGACATATACACGAATCGACAGACTATCAATCTTTTGAAGGATTTAACCCAAAATGTGATACATAGTTTGGTTTGGCTATATTAACGTCCCGCTTTAAGGCAACGCAAGGGCTATTTTCGGACGGACCTCGCCATTTTGAACAGCGGTCGGATGACGAGGACGACACCTGAGCTGGCACCTCCCTCTCCAAACTTCTTCACCACACCAGCGGGAGAACGTTTGACCTAGAACATCAGATGAAGCGTGTACCAGTCCCAGATACATCGCGGATCTCCAGTGGCTTCAGATTTCGAACCTGAAGCCCTCTGGCCTCCAAAAGTTGATACAGATCTACAATTCTGTTGATAAATTAACATGCCAAATTTCATTCAAAGAGATCGTTGCGTATTAGAGTTCTCATTCACAGACAGGCATAATTCAAAAAAATGTGTTTTACGTACTAGGGAGGCTGCAAAATGCGGAATTTCATGAAAACCTCGAGGCCGAATACGAGTATTTTGTACGAATATTTGCTCGTAAGAGTATTTGTACGTATTCTGACGATTAAAAGACTTTCTACACTTTGTAAAGAAGAAACAGACATGACACAGGCTCGGAACAAAAAAAAAAAAAGCCGAACTTCATAAATAAATAATCGTGCCAAACATAAATACCGAGAAGTAAAATATATACGATGAATTGAACAATAAAATAAATAAATTTATATAAAAAGTGCTTGAGATATTAAAAATATTGTAGAATTATTATAAAAAAAATTAAGAATGATAAAATCCGATGGCGAAAAAGCGGAAATCCGCGGAAATGTGTCATGTTTGTATATATATTTAAAAACAGCTTTTTAAATCCAGATTTTAGAAAATTTGTCTCATTTCTGATTATATCACTAATTGTCTCATACTTAAATGATGGATAGAATAATGTAGAAAAAACGGTATTTTTTAAAACACTCGGAAAATACAAGATAAATTTTTATTCCATAAGTGGAGTATTATTATATGTAGCTTCTTAGTCCAGTCAACGAAGGCCAAAAATCGACGAATAGAAAAAAAAAATGGTGTAGTTTTGAAATTTGGCACAGTTGTTGGGGATAGTGTCCTAAACAACATACTAAAAGTCCCCGCCCGTGGGGGTTACGCGGGGGGGTACATGGGGGCTTTTTCAGTTTTTCTTGAATATCTCGAAAACTATGTGGTCTAGAGAAAAAATCTCAATTACAAAAATAAACTACATTAAATTCCCTACAAGAAAAGACCTACATCTTTATTTTAGCGTCAATAGTTAAGAAGATATAGGGAGTTGAAAAAGTGAGAAATTTTGAAATTCCTTATTGTAATGGTAAAATCAATAAAAAAATGCCGAAGTAACAACCTTCATAAGCACCGCATGCATATATAATAATTTTATAAAGGCAGTATTGTATGTGTTGATAATAGTGGTAGTGTGGGGGTGGGGGGGCATAAATATATTTGATGACAGTCGTCGATCCTCTTCCTCTCAATCCGCTTTCTCCATAAGATCAATTCTGGTCGATTCAACGAAGGAAAATAGAAAATAAATGGTGTAGTTTGAAATTTGGCACAGTTGAGGAATAGTCCTCTAAACAACATATACTAAAAGTCCCGCGTGGGTTACCCGGGGACAGGGGAAGAAGGAGGTTTTCAGTTTTTCTTAAATATCTCGAAAACTGGGTTCTAGCAGAAAATACTCACACAAAATAAAGTAAATTAAAATTCCTACAAAAAGCCTACATCTTTATTTTAGATCGATAGTTTAGAATATATGGGGAGTTGAAAAGTGAGTATTTGAAATTCCCTAATAGGTAAAATGAATAAAAAATGTCGAGTAACAACTTCATCGAAGCACCATGCCTTATATAATAATTTTATATAAGGAGTATTGTAAAGATATAGGTAGGTGCGGGAGGGCACAAATATATTGATGAACTGTCGTCCTCACTTCCTCCCTCACATCCGTTCCCCTCCACTTAATAATTTCTATCAGTGCGTCTCTGTAAACGCTCCAAATATATATTAATATCAATATAATCTAAATATACATAAATATTATTGAGTTTAACATTAATCGCATATCATTTTTTTCATATTCACAAAGATATGTTTTCAACACCCAGTCAACATATCACCCACTGCGAAAAAAATGTTGGGGAATTCCAGATTTTACTAGAGTATGAATTCTCTGCTACGAATAATTTTAGAGAACAAACGAATACAGACGTTTCCTTGTGTGTGTTAGTGTCGTTATATTAACATTTATAAGATTCACAGTATGGTAATGGCTGAAAAGTGTTCATTATGTGAAGATTATGTTGTGACTGATAAGTGTGGTGTAGGTGAAAAAGGAATAGATGGGTTGATTAAGGCAAGTATTGCAAGAAAAGATGGGAAGCACGAACTATTCAGAGGACAGAGAAAGATTGTTCTTCATGCTTCTTGCAGGAAAAAATACACGAGACCTCAATCAATTACAAGAGACTTGAAAATAGCTGTTTTAGATGGACAGCCTTTAACATCAAGTTCTACCCCCTGTTTGCGTTCATCCCAACTTGAATTTGATTTTAAAAGTAAGTGCTTATGTACTGTCATGGTATCTGTACTAATGGTGCACCTCTAGAAGAGGAGTTCGAACTCGATCGAGCAGTAGAAGAATCGAATGAAATTTAATTACGAACAAGTGTCAAAAGTGTTTATGCATATTTTTATGTAGGTATGTATAATTATATATATATATAATATTATGTTATAGATATAATGTTATAATAGATAGCCACCAATTTGAAATAAAAAACTTTCTTTCTTAAAAATGAAGCTAGCTTTTTCAACCACTTATTGTAATTCTCTCTATATATTCTAAGCCATTCATCCTAAGAAAAAATGAATGAATGATTTTGTAGGAAATTTAATGTAGTTTAATTTTGTTATTGAGTATTTTTCGCTAGAACCCATAGTTTTCGAGATATTTCAGAAAAACTGAAAACGCCCCCTTTAAACCCCCCTGTACCCCCGGCGTAACCCCCACCGTCGGGGACTTTTAATATGTTGTTTAGGGCACTATTCCCTACAACTGTGCCAAAGTTCAAAACTACACCATTTATTTTTCCTTCGTTGACTCTACTAGAATTGATCTTATGGAGAGAAACGGATTGAGGGGAGGAAGGGATCACGACTGTTCATCAAATATATTTCCCCCCCACCCCTACACCCCACTATTCTCAAAACATACAATACTACCTTTATAAAATTATTATATAGGCATGAGGTGCTTCTGAAGGTTGTTACTTCGGCATTTTTTATTGATTTTACCATTACAATAAGGAATTTCAAAAATTCTCACTTTTTCAACTCCCTATATCTTCTTAACTGTTGATGCTAAAATAAAGATGTAGGTCTTTTCTTGTAGGGAATGTAATGTAGTTTATTTTTGTAATTGAGATTTTTTCTCTATAGCCCATAGTTTTCGAAATATTTAAGAAAAACTGAAAAAGCCCCCCTTTAAACCCCCCTGTACCCCCCACGGTCGGGGACTTTTAGTATGTTGTTTAGGGCACTAATCCCTACAACTGTGCCAAATTTCAAAACTACACCATTTTTTTCCCCTATTTTTCCTTCGTTGCCTGGACTATCTATATTAGGATCATTGTTTATGCAGAATATAAATACAAATTTTTGGTATATAAAAACTAACTTTTTTTTTGAGGGGGGGGGGGGGGGCTTTGCAAAATTGTTTAAGTGCACACGGCTTGACAGTTATCACAATCGGGGGTAAAAAAGTATTACGAATGATAAAAATTTATACATTTGCTGGAGAAAAATTCTTTTACTACACAAATAGTTGCTTTTGAATAAATAATTATCGACAGCGAAAATATTTTATCTTATTCACTCATATTTATTCTATATCAAATCACAGGAGATTAAATTTACATCAAGATGTCTTATAGGAAGAGGATATCTAAATGGCATCGAAATGGTACACCACAGGTACCATTTTTAATGGTTGAATTTATGTTTAATCATAATAATTATTATTAGAATGAAGCAACAAAAAACAGTTTAACTCATGACTAAGCCCCTACAATTTTTTAACAATATTTTATTAGAAATGCCATTGGCATTGGTTTCTCGACACAGCATTTTTTCTTAAACAATTTTCACAGCCAATATAGAATGTAGTAACACTGCAGTAAATTATGGAAGTAAAAGAAACTATGGAAATAGAAGCCGATATACATACTTTGAACAAATCATGAAATGCTTATATTAATTATTAAATGTTTTCCTCTTTGATCTGTATTACCTGTTATATTCAAGCTGTTTTATAGTATCAATAAGTATTCAATCCTGATTATCATGTGATAATGAAAACTAAAGCATGCACAATATAAATTTTTTGCTCTTTTTGTGAATGAGTACTTAATATATGGTATATAAAATGAATATTATTAAATTTTTTAAATCAATTTAAACTTGGTTTTAACATCAGATTATTTAAACAGAGCACTCTGTGTGCATCGTCGCTTACCAAGCAACAACACCCATCTCAATTTTTTGAAATTTCAAAGAGGAAAAAAAACCTGAATATTTCGCAAACAATAATGAATGAACACAAGACCCCTTATTCCAATCAGATGTTTAAAAAAAATCAGAAATATTCGTTATGGGTTGAGAAAAATTCATTTTTTTTTTCTTTCTTTTTGAAATTTCAAAAAATTGAGATAGGTGAAGTTGCTTGGTAAGTGACGACACATGCAGTTGATCAGGATACTGCTCATTTTATCGATATCTGTATTATTTTAGTATTCTTATTATTTTATTATTTTCAATGTCTCTAAATATCATATCATTTTATTTTGTCTAAACTGTTCACTTTCAATTAAATACTTTTTTCAATGTATATTGTTTCTATTCTTGTGTAATAAAGTCACATTATGCATTTCACATAAAATCGCAAGTTTCATAATTGTGAACTAACTGTAATAATGTGAAATAAGTGCAGAATTGAAGAAGCTGTTGTAGGTGGAAAGAAATTAACTCGACAACATTCAACTTACCTAACAGACTTGCAATAGATATGTCATCCATGAATAACATTTCAGTATAAACAGTTAGGGTGTACAGAAATACATATTGCTTTATTATGTGTATTTTTTATACCAAGTAAATTATGGTACAAAAAATACAAAGTTTTTAACAGAATAATTTTGTTCTTACACATTCTCCTCAACTTACAAACATCCGTGGATGGAGAAATGAAGGACGTTTACGTAGGAGCACAAAAAACACTCTGTTATGCACAGGCCATCTTTCAGATTGCTTGGGTATATTCATATTTTAAATCAATTAGCTGCGATTTCCTAACCTTTTAACTATCTTAATTGATTTTTGAGGTGTACGAATTAATGAAGTTTTGGCTTCAATCACCCATCGCCAAACCACAATTGTGATCTCTCAGATTGCCATACCCAAAGTCACAAGCTTCTTTCCCTAATTTTTTTTTATTGACATATTACCTTGTATACAATTGTAATTGTTTAATATAACATGTATTTAATATAGTAAGCAAATTTCCTGTTAAAACTGAGAAAGAAAATCTGTGTGACTAATGATAACCTATTTTTTCCAGTTTCAAGATGTCCTCTAAAATGTACATTTTTGTGATGGGTATAATTTGCAAGAAATCTGGGATATGCCTTTGTAACAGTGTGGAAATAAAATCTCTCTCTCTATATATATATAAAAGGCAATGTTCGTATGCGTGTTCGCTATAGACTCAAAAACTACTGGACCGATTTACGCGAGGTTTTTTACAAAATGATCCGCATTGTCAGGGGAATTTTTAAAGCTATCGAAATCCTTGATCTGACCATTAGAAAAAAATTTAGGGGCCTAATAATATTTTAATGTTTGGCTACCATTGGCGATGGTTGATAAAATTGGCGCAACTCCTAACGCAGGGTTGCTTTTTGTAAACGGGGTTGTTTTTCGGCGTCACGTAGACCTCAGGAACAGAGGCAGGGTTGTTATATTGGCCTTTTTAAGGCCAAATTCTGGAAATTTGTTCTTTTTTCAAAGCCCTTGACCTTTGGAATTTTCATTTGGCCGTAAATTCATTTTTGGCCTTTTTTGGCTTTATTTTTGCTTACGACTTTCAGAAAGATTTTTAATAAATAATTTTACGATTTCTTAAAATAAACTATTGATATGACACTTTTCAAATGGCCCACAATGAGCTGTCAAACGAAGTACAGTCGGACCTCTATTTAACGAAGTCGCTAAATCCCGAAAAAAAGTTCGTTATATGGAAAATTCGTTAAATAGAGATTCACCTTTTAAAATGCTTTAAACTACACAAAAAAGATTTTAAATTCATAAACACTTATTAAAAAAGCAATCACACCTTTATTTTGTAAATTAATATCTGTTTTATATATTTTACCCATCAAAAAGAAATCTGCAAGGAAAACAAGAATAAAACATTGTCCGGGAGTACACTGTATTTTCAATTAAAAAAATAATTTTATATTAAAATTAATGAATTTTAGCATTTCATCATACGAAGGTTTGTTGATTTCCGCATCATGATCATTTCTATCTTCATAATCTTAATCGCAAATCATTGCTGTATTGTTTTTATTTTTCACACTGTCCACTTCAAAACTGTCTCATCCACATCTTCATAGACGCATACTTTTAAACGTTTTGAACAAGAATTCGATGAATCATAGTTTTGTATCTTACCACGATTTTTTTATTGTGGTTGATAAGCTGTTTGGAGGAATACCAAATTTTAAAGCAATATCATTTTTTTCACGCCTTTATCCAACTCATGAAGAATTAAATTTTTTTCTTTGATGCTCAAGCACTTTCGCTATGACATTTTCCAGCTTCAAGGTCATTGATCACCATAAAATGTGTTAAAAGAAAGAATAAGTTTGAAATGTTTAGAAATATTTTGAGAAATAGGGAGAAAAAAAAAATATTGGATCACAAGAAAAAGTTCGTTAAATAGAGAATGCACTTCGCTATTTGGAGGTTATTTTACGAAGAAATTCGCAAAATGTTCTAGGTTCCAAGAAAAAGTTCGCAAAATAGAGAAATTCGCAAAATAGAGGTTCGTTAAATAGAGGTCCGACTGTAGTTTCAAAATAAGAAAGGTTTTTGTCACCTTTCTTCAGAATGTATTAGTCAGAATGCCTCTAACGGTAACTATGTCCGTCTCTGCACAGCATATAAGAACCATGTTCTCCATTTTTATTTGTTTTTCATGATCGAATTCTTATACAAAAACTTCCACACAAAAGCGTAAGATATTCTTTTTCTTTTCAAAAAGAGAGAGAGGAATGGAAAGAGGAAATCACATAACAGATTTTTAAAAAAAGAAAAAGCATTTATGTCTGTAATTTCTGCATTGTTTGAAATACCTATCTGCAGCAATTTAACAAACGTTTTAATGTCAAATCTAAGGGATAGAAAAGCTTTCAGAAACAATATTTAGAATGACGCAGCATATTGGATTTTGGGTGTCAACTATTTAAATAACATCGAAATTAAGAGCAATGGATTTTTGATATTTTTTATTATGTTTTGGAAACTCAGCCATCTATTATGAGTCTGAAATCATTTTTTTTTATATTAAGGGCTTTTTTCACTGTTAGTCATTTACTATGAGTATGAAAGAACTTTTAATTTATTGTAATCACGTTGAAAAATAATATAGAACGTTGAAGTTGAAAGGTTGTTGCGCATGAGTTGAAGTAAGCTCGAGTGCTGTGTTAAATTTTGTGAAGTTCCATAATATTAAATTTTTTAATGTTTTGCAAGTTTCTCTATTGTTCAATATTAATTGTGATGATTTTGCTGCATTAGATCAAAATGAACAGCGTGGAAATAGTCGATTACACACGCAAATGAATCGATTAAATCAATTGGTAAAACTTGATCGTATTGCATTCCAGTATAATTCGAAATTGAATATAGCTTGCATCCAGTTGTGGTTGTTGAAAGTATGAATAAAGTTTGTACAAATTTCAAGGCATTAAAATTCAAGAATGAAGCACCTGGGTTGTGTTGTTTGAATAGTAAAGTTAAATTGCCACCATTGAAGGCACCACTTGAGTCATTGTTCTCATTGGTTGCTGGTACTACAACACAATTGAAGTATTTTTTGAATAACATACAAAATTATGACACATGTTTTCAAATGACTTCGTTTGGTGCAACGAATATAATAACTCAGAATTATATGCCAACATTCAAGGACAAATATACCATACAGCAGGCTCTTTGTTTCCATTTACGGATGATGATCATAAATTTCTGGAAATATATTTCATTAGAAATTCAAGTGATCAAGTAAATCGACACACACACATCTAAACACACGTATGAACACTGCCTTTTTTATACAGTGTGCCCGCTAAAGTCCACTATCACCCCAATAATCTCTGAACGGTAAGAGCTATAGTCATAAAAGTGGGGTCTAGGTATAGTAAGGTTGCCATGTGCTATGCAAAGAAAACCGCTTACAGCGCCACCTGGTGGCAAAATTCGGAGTTAGCGTTCTTATCTTAAAAACGGTACAAAATAGAGGGAAAATGTCAATTACAAAGTTGTAGAACGTTATCGATTTAGTACAAAAAGACACCTTGTGCACATTAATATGAAGAACAGAACGCTTAAAATGCACATTTGTTTGTTCGCATTTTCCAAAATTGTGACATCACCAGACATGAACAAAAGGAGAAAAGGTTATTTTTCGGGGGGGGGGGGGGCCCCCCTTTTAATTTTCTGGGGGGGTAAACTCAAACAGCAAGTGTATGGAACTTTCAGACAACATTGCAGGACTTTCAATGACGCATTACTGTTGCTTGTGCTAGCGCGCCACCTATATGCTAAAACGTGTGCAAAGTGAAATTCAAACAAGGGCTCAAATCTGTTTTGTAGATGACGGAGAGTACTTTGAACACCGGGAAAAAAGGTAGCTTTTATGATAACTGTTTTTTCTCTTTTTAAACCAGTTTGTGACGTCACAGTTACGGAAATCGCAGACAATAAAATGTGCAATTTAAGCGTTCTGTTCTTATTATTAATATGCACAAGGTGTCTTTTTGTACTAAATCGATAAAGCTCTACAACTTTGTAATTGACATTTTCCCTCTATTTTGTACCGTTTTCGAGATAGGAACGCTAACTCCGAATTTTACCGCCAGGTGGCACTGTAAGCGGTTTTCTTGCGTAGCGCATGGCAACTTTACCTAGACCCCACTTTTATGACTATGGCTCTTGCCGTTCAGAAATTATTGGGGTGATAACGGACTTTAGCTGGCACACTGTATATAAATATCCAATTTAAAATAAATATAATAATTGATATCAAACTTTCAATTGTGTTCATTTAATCTATATATATTCTCAAATCTAGCAATTGCAAAGCATTGCTGGGTTCAGCTAGTAATAAGTATAAAAATAAAAGTTTAGGTTTTTAATGATAAAAATTAAAGTTTAAGACATTGTAAATAAAAAAGAGCATTTGCTCTGAGAGATCGCCATGTTTAATATCAGTGGAGTGAGTCATATAAAAGCCGTGCCTAACCAAGGGTTTGCAGTTAGATTTTGTCAGTTCCTTTTAACTGTTTATTCTTTGCTCTGCAAAATATTCCATGAATTTTCATACGGAAATAATAATTGATTTGAAAGCTAGACCATTTCATACTATATTTACAGATATATATATACAGTTTCATATATATCATTACAGTTATCAAGGATAACGATTCAGGATTGATTTAGAATACGTATATCATTACAATTATTAGGGATAACGATTCAGGATTGATTTTGATTTAGAATATGTATATCCTTATAGTTACAGTCAGTATCGGTTATATGGTCAGCTCAGCGGTCCAGAAAAATCGGACCATATCAGCGGGGTGACCATATATATGCGGAACAAAACTACACTATTTAATTGTGGCAGGGTTATATTCACCTATCAGAATATAGTGTTCATAAACAAATAATTAAACTTTTAAGAACATTTTAAAAATTAATTCGCAAAGTAAAAACTACAGTAAGAAATATGCAATATTTTTTTTTTGTGAAGTTTATTAGCTTACCTTACCAATCTAAGTACAGTACGCATACGTACGTGCATCCATATTCATTGCCCTTATTTAAAATATTCAGATATGCAAGATTGCCTCCTTTTCTTGGTTGTTAACACAACTTTTTCTAAGTCCCTAATAGCTTTTAAATGTTCATCTGCTGCTTCGGAATTAGTAAAAAATCACCTGAGGTCATCTATGGCTTTCAGCGCATCTGATGTTGATACTGATTTCTTTCACATTCACTATCATCCTCTCATCATCACTTCCTTCGGCATTCAAATTTAACACATTAGAAACAATATCTTGTATTGAAGCTTCACTGTTAGTAGCGAGATCTTCATCAATCTTTGCATACAGATTTTCGTCTGGAATTGCATAACTGCGATTTCGAAGTTTTTCTGCTAATTCAGTTAAGGGGAGATCTTCAGCGTTGTCTTCCAATAATTCTTCAAACTCTGGAGAACTGTGAAATCCAGCATGTCGGAAGCAATTTGCAATAGTTTTCTGTGACGCCATATTCCAACTTTGGTCGATATAAAAGATTGCATTTAACACAGACACTTGCAATTGTTCTTTTCGGTCAATAGCAGAGATCAAGTCTTGCAGAAGAAGCTTTCTATAGGTAGCCTTGAAGTTTTGGATTATGCCTTGATCTAAGGGCTGCAATACACACATGCTGTTTGGAGGCAAGAAAACGAGTTCAATTGATTTCAAGCCATCAACAGTGCAGTGAGCAGTACAGTTGTCCGTAATTAATGCAACTTTCCTTTTCTGTTTTGAAAAATTTAGATCTCATCGCCTAAGCGTTTTTTCCCAGATGTCCGCCGTCATCCATGCTTTTGAATTAGCATCGTAGAAGAGAAGCAAAGATTTGCAATTTTTCATACACCGAGGCTTAAGAAATTTTCCAATCACCAAAGGAATTATTTTCTCCGATCCATCCATATTTGCAGCTAACAACACAGTTAAGTGTTCCTTACTTTTCTTTCCCCCTACACATTTTTTCACCTTTGAAACAAAGAGTTCTGTCTGGCAAGATCCAAAAAAGTCTGCATTCATCAACATTGAAGACGTTGGCAGATTCATATCTTTCGAGAACACTACATCTTTCCATTCTTTTAAGGAACTACTGTCAAAATCAGCAGCTTCTCTGCACAATTTTTTAAAGGATAAGTTATGCCTTGAATTAAATCACTGTAGCCAGCCATTGCTAGCAACGAAACTTGACTTGCCACGTTCATTAGCAAATTCCAAGGACTTTTCTTTCAAAACATTCCAGGATATAGGAGCATTTTGTGATCGTGCATATTTAATCCATGACAGAAGAGCCTTATCCACATTCTCATAAGGTGACAAGCACTGACGTTTTCTTTCTTGATCACAGATTTGAAAATTTGAGGAGCAAAGTTTGGCTGCTAAAATGTTGTTTAATGTCATCTGGGGTATCGAATTTGCTTTGACGAAAGCAGCTTTTGAAGGATTAGAATTTTGAAACTTTTCAATCAATTCATTTTTTTTTAGCAAATGATAAATTCTTTTTTTTCGAAGCCATATTGAAAAAATGAACGTTCTTATTCGTCACGTATGATCCAAATGAAACAAATTTTCCTTTACTCTTTTTGTCTCAATTTCAACATACTTTTCAAACAGGAAGAGATAATTTCAATCAATAAACAGACAGATAGATATCCACCTGTTGTCCTTGGGGAGAAAGAGAATTGAGGGGGGTGAGTAAAGACGATGATGATTCCAACGCAAAAGGGTAGGGAAGTCAAGGCGCGAATTCAGGTCCTCTCCGGGGTCGCTTGGACTATTTTTTCTTCTGGTCATTCATTTTCAGTGTTGCGCCCCGCCTCAAGAAATGTTACAACAATTACTATTTTTCAAAAAAAAAAAAAAACTGATAACCTCATTGAAAAGATAAAAAAAAATGACCATGGAACCAGGAATATAAAATGACTATATAAGTGGTGCGTTTTAACACATGTTGCCTATTAAGTTAGACGGAACTTTAGAAAACTGACCATATAAGCGGGGTGACCTTATAAGAGGGTGACCATATAGCCGGTACTGACTGTACATAAAAAACTCAAAGAACAATTTTGGCTCTATGAAATATGGCAATGTTAATGACATTTAATTTATTTATGGAGTTGCACATTGCAAGAACTATTGCTTATCTTTAAAATATTATTTAAACTTTATCACTTAAAATCTTTATGACACTTCAGCATATGCCATTTATGTACAAGATTAGCAAGAAATAACTTTCCCATATCAGATGGATCTAGAATACATTATACTGCTCCCCCCCACAAAAAAGACAATGGCAATTTTAGACTATGTGGTCAACATTTATTAAATAAAAGTTTTGAGAATCTAAATTTGCAAACAGCCGGCGCAGTAACACATTTAAATTATCAGGGATGAGATTGGCAAAAAAGCAAAAAGACTGAAATCATACGCGAGCAAAAAATCTGTACCATTATTTACACGCGAAAGAAGTAAAACATCAAAACATGCAACATGATGAAAATATTACACTATAATAATTAATAACTTAATTATTTATAATTCAGTACGTATAAATAAGAAAAATATTAAATTATTATTAAATCATTTGCATTAAAATTTAAGAAACAAGTTTAACACATCATCAGGGGCATCTTCAAATACAAAATTAGACATTAAAACATATTTACCACCTGTACATCATTGAGATGCAATATAAACCCAACAGAAGTCTGAGAAGAATTATATTTAATAGCCTTTTGATAAAAGTTAGCTCAAAAAATAAATAAAAATAAGGACAAATAATTTCTTTTGCTTCATGCAATTGTGTAAAGTGTATTAGCTCTTTATAAATTATAATAATGTATCATATACTGAATTCTGTTTTATTTCTTTTATTTTTATACATTTTTGCAAAAGTAACAGCACAATGATTTTGCACCTTATAAAGTGAGAAGGGTTGAGAAATTGTACAGTTACAATGACAGATTCGTTTAGCATTATTGTTATTTGAAACATTTCCTTAATTGTTAAAGAAGTGTTTTTCTTTCGTTTTTTCATTTGTGTGGCTTTTGTTGGTAACAGATCTCCATTAACAAGCTTTAGCCCTTGTTTTGGAGGGCTCCTACCTTTGACAGATTTTTCTTCAATAAAGGACGTGTTTGCATCCTCTGCAAGTTTATTTTCAATAAAGGCTAAAGTTTTTGCACATTTTTCATTAGTATCTGTCTATTTAATTACTGGCATAGTTGTTGGGACTACATTATCTCTAGAATGCCTAGGTAAATCATCTGTTTTATTTTTTATTTTGAGAAGATTTTTTTTATGTCTTATTCTCTGCGTTTTTGCTGCATTTGCACACAACTTTTTAGCTGCCTCTATTGACAGAAAGCCGCCCCATGTCCCCGTGCCTGATGCCATGACAGCCTCCGTACCAGTTGAGTGGACATGGGACAGCCTCTTTTGACAGGAGTTTCTTTTTTTTTTATGTAGTTTAATTATATGTTTTTGTTCAGTTTTTTAATTTCTTCATCTTGGTATGCCCTACAAGATGACCTTAAGTTTTCAAATAATTTTTTTCAACATTTTCATGCAATTTTTTTTTTTTTGCAAAATATGCCACAAAGGTTTTTGCTTTCTGCAAAAAGGTGGTACTTAATACTTTGAATGGCACTGAATGTTGGAATTTTCATCCTTGTAGAGCTTGCAGATATAATGTTGATTCGTCAGTAGAAGATGAATTAGCTAGTTTCCTAGACGGTGGAGTTAAGCTGCACTATTCAGCATATTTTCCCAGAATTTTCTTACGAAAACGTAAGATAGGAAAGTTTCTTTTCTTTGTGTAAAAGCGGAATTTTCGGAAGAAAAAGCAAATTTTTGCAGGGGGAAAAAATAGTATATCCGGAAAAAAAAAAAAAAAAAAGGAATTTTGAGAGAAAAAAAAAAGATTTTTTAAAAAAACGGAATTTTTCCAAAATAACAAAAAAAGCGGAAATCAGCGAAAAAGCGGAAGAATCTCATTCCTGAATCATAAATTGAACCAATAAAACACCATTCAGTTACAGCATTATTTTTTGGATAAAAAGAACTCGAATACTGCACAAACATTAGGCAAGTTGAAAAAACAAATTTTGATATTTTACTACTATACAATACTGACACTCATGTCAGATCTAAAGGCTAGCATTCATTACCACATTCAGAATATTCTGGCAGACATACTGCATTCAATGAAACAAAATATGGTTTTGTGACTGGAGCACATTGTTCAAAATGAAGGGGGACATATTGAACATAATATGTGTTACTTCAAATATTGGTGGATTTTTGAACGATTTTTACTTAATTTAATAAATGATAAATGCATCATTTGTGGTAAAATTTTTGTTTCATTTGGAGCATTAAAACAAATTCTAGAAGCCTCTGAAAAAGGACAGTTATTTTTTGCTAACCCAGGACTTCATCGGGCAGTCACAATAAAAGCATCAGCAATGAAAACATTAGAAGATACCTTTTACCCTTAAAAATATGCATCATAAAAAAAAGCTACTCTATAATATAAACACCAGATTCCATTTTTGTCCAAACTATCTTACTTTATTTACTTTGGTCAATTCAAAATTTGTCATATGGATGCCTACACATCTACAGGGTATACACAAATGAAGTGACACATTTCGAAAATTAATAATAATAAAAAAAACTAAAAATGTTGGAACTCAAAAAGTTTTTTTTTTCAGATAGGTAACGTGGTGTTACGCCGTTCTAGATTTGTTATAGCGAGAAAATTCCGTACGCAATGGCTACTGATCAGCAGAAGCTGATGCGTGTTTTCTGGTTTCTTTATTTTTTTAATATCACAAAAACTCTTCAGTTTTCACACTACAAGCGAATTAACAAATTAAAGAGCATAAAAATTCCCGACAAATACATACTTTTATTTTTCTTCCACTTTTAATATTTTCTCAGATAATGGCTTTAAACAAATTTTTGATTTCCAGTAATTTACGACCCCCTAGACTACCAAAAGGGCATGTTACCTATAAGAAAAACTTTTGGAAATGTGCTCTCATTTTTAAAAAATATTCATAGTTCCAACACTTTTAGTTTTTTTTTTTTAATTAATTTTTGAAATGTGTCACTTCATTTGTGTACACCCTGTATTTCTGAAGACAAAAAATATGAGATTTAATACACACTAAGCATCATGAATTTTAGAGAAAAACGTTGTTTAATATAATTACATCTGTTAGATCAAACATTTTAAAAAATTTTGATTTTGTTGTGATGTTGATGTGTAAAGTTCCCACATGAAGGTGAATTAGTCAAGGAAACTCCGAGATAAAAATGCATTACATAGCTAATAGATTAAAAAACTGTGATACATTTACAAAATTCAATCTTTATTGTTGTTTATTTAAAATGATTAACTGTTTAAATGAGACAGTGAGCTTGTTAATTATCTTGAGGAGCTTGTTAATTATTTTAGGATGAAGATATAAATTGATCAAATTATTTTTTGTTTTAAAAACAGGGAGAATTAAAAGTTAAAACATTCCTTCCACAACTAAACAGAGTAGCACAATCTATGAAAATAAGCCGAGATGAAAACTGATATGTTTTCATAGATTAATAGAAGCTTTATGCAAGTTATGTTTCAAATAAATACATTTATTTTTCTCGCTTTTTTTGCAGGATTTTCAAGCTTAATTAATGAAGATTCCTGTGGAAATTTAATAGAAAAAGTTCTGTAATGAAGCTGTTTTCAAAAGGTAAGACTAGAAAATATTTTTTGGTGTGTGTGTATTGTATGTTTTTGAAATCATGTAAAGTGTTATAAAAAAAATGTTCTTCCATTTTTTCCAAATGAAAACAAAACAGAAAAAAAATGTTTAGATAATTTGATAATATTTTTAAAATTGTAGTTTCTTTCTGATTTGTACAGATTTCCCTCTTTCTTATTCATACTAATTAATTATTACTAATAATACAGTGGTAGAAAAAATCCCAACAACTGGCTCCAGGGACCTACATATGATTTTAATTGTTCCTCTAGCCTATCTTAAGCATTCATTCAGGTTTCAGCATTACAAACATTTGGATGTGCGATATATTGAGGTGAATGCACAATGAATTACAGCACAACACACCTGTAGTTGGCCAAATGAAATAATAATGCTCTAAAAAATATTGCAAATTGGCTGAATGCCTTGAAGAAAACCGCAGCAAGATAATGTGTAACTGAATGAGTTTGAACGGGGGTGGTTTATAGAGCTGTATATAGGAGGATTTTCTTTTTTGCTAAATTTCAGGCTCTAGAACTGGTTCTATGGCTCCAAACAAAACAAAATTTCACTAGAATGTTGTACAACTGATGCGCTTAGTGAAACCCGACAAAAAAAAAAAATCAATATCTGAGGCGATTTTTGCAGATTTTTTTTAGTTTAACTAACAACACTGTTGAAATTCAGTGATGAATGAAAAGTCTTTTTCATTCCAAATACAGTTTTTATGCAAAAAAAGTGCACCACATCACCCAATTTTTTCTTGTTTTCATAAAAAGGAAAGAAAGGATAGAATAGATAATATTTTTAAGAAAAAATAGTATGTTTCTAAATTATTCTTTTATATATTTTCATATGTATGCTATACAAAACTAGATAATTATAAGATAAATCTAGTATGCTACAATATATATTTCCAAAAAAAAATACAAAGTTGGTGTTAAGGTTAAAATGAATCAGCAGTGTATGAATAAATTTTAAGAAGACTGATGGCAAGATGAAAAAGTTCTAGTTGTAAATCCATAAGCATCAGCTGTTTTAAAAGTTCATTTCAAAATTATCTATATTACCAAATAAAACAAAAAGGTTTATGTATAACATTAGTAAAAGATAATTATAAGTCAAACAAATAAATAAAAAGTGCAATATCATAAGAATATTAGTAGTTGCATACATGTAACAATGCATGCATCAATAAATTTAATGCACTTATCTATATTTATAAAAGGAAATGTTTGTGTGTGTGTGTGTGTCTGTGTGCGATGTCCAGACGAATCTATCACACAGCTATGAAATTTAGCACACAGGTAGTCGTAATGGTGACTCGATGCACCTTGAAGCCCAAATTTTAAAATTTTATCTAGAAAATTTTTTATTTAATATTTTGTGTTATTTTGGGTAGTTTTTCACGCTAATTTCTCAATGAAATAGGTTTTGATAATCATAGGAAGAAAAATAGATACATCATCGGGAAAGAACAAACAATTTTCTTTCTAATTAGACTTGTTTCAAATGTCTAACATTATTTCCTGAATTTTAAGAAAATTTTTAAAAATAGTTTTCTTCCTGCAATTGCAATCTAAAAACTAATATCCCTACATCCAATGTTCTAATTTTGTCATCGTTTTCAAATTTTATGAGGTAATAAATTGAACATATATCTTCGATTTAAAACAACAATGGTTAAAATATCTCATTTCTTTGAATATTAATTAATTTTTTCCCGTAGTGAGCTGAAAGATTTTCCTCGCAGAATGGAGGAACGACGTTGAAGCATTTTCTCTAAGGGCACTTTTCTATTTCTAGCCACTACAGAAAGGGGGGGGGGGGGTATTGTGAATTTTTGAAGCATGTTGAAAAAGGTTTTTTTTTTTTTTAAGCTCTTGATAGAACATTTTTTAACCTGGATCACGTTTTGATTTCTAATTTTTTCCATAGTTTTGATTTCTTTGTTTTGGCACAGGCAACGGCGTGGGGGTATTGCTTATAATAATAATTACATTGCAAGTTTTAACTGAATACAGAGTTGCGCATAGAAGTACAAAGTGGGAAGAATACTCAAAGCTGCATATTATTAATTTTGCTTCGCCCATGAAAAAAAAAAGAGAAAAAAATGCCAAGAACATGAACAAAAATTTGTTCAAAATAACACATGTAACACATGTTCAATAACACACCCCTTATGTAAAACTGAAATGGATACCAACTGCATTACTTGAATGCATCAGAAATAAGTTATAATAAATGAAAATAATGTTAAAAGATTGTTAACATATTTCCCACCCACCCCTAATTAATTTAATAAAAACATAAAAGATTCATCATAAGCATAGTGGATCTCCATTCCAAATGCATAAAACTCTATTATTTTATTAATATTAAAAATGATGTGTTTATTCCTTATCATTATTCAAAATCAGAATTTTAAGAGCATTTTCAAATATATCAAAATATTAAGTTTGTTCAACATAGGAAACTCAAAATGTTTACCTTCATAAATATTTTACTTGGAGCTATATCAGCGCCATTCAATGTTTTCAGCAGAAACATAGGCCAAGATGAAGCATTCATACGAAATCCAAGCGGAGGCTGCAACATGCCTCCATTTTTTTCACAATGACCAATAGGATGTATGTCAGAAGAGTCGACAAGGCGCCAGAAATCATTCTTATTATCTCCACCGTCCAATCTCAGCCGCAAAAGAGGCCCTTGTATACCAACAACTGTAGCAATACAAGTAGATGTTGTATTTCGGGGATCAAATGCTTCCAACTTCATACCAATTCTAAATTCGTTTTTAGGAGGAACAGCATACTGAAATGTAAAAAAAACTTGCAAAATCATTTTTATATAAAATAACAGTAATGAAAAAATAATGATAATGATTCATTGGTTAAATATAAAAGGAAAGCACAACATTTTTCGGTTAAGAAAGAGTTTAGTTATATTAACGTCTCATTTTGAAGAAACACAAGGGTTATTTTGGGACGGACCTTGTAATTTTGAACTGTGGTCAGGTAACGAGGATGACACTCAAGCTGGAACCCCCTCTGCAAACTTCCACACAACACCAGCAGGAGGAGGTTGGGCAAACAACGTATGGTTTAATGTGCAACAAGCCCAAATACACCGCAAATCTTCAGTGGAATTGGGTTTCGAACCAGGAACCCTCTATCCCTGAAGCCGAGACCTTACCACTAGGCCACCACAAACCTCTATTTAAACAGAGATACATCATGTTTCCTCAAATATGAATTTATAGCAAAGGCAATAATTTTTCAGTTATAATCATTACTGTTACAAGAACAATAATAATATTGCAGATTTTTTTTTAAATATGTGCTTACCTGTTTAAACCATTCAGCTGGAGCAGCAGTAGCATTGCATTCTTTTAAATATGCATCCCAATCAAAAATACCTGTGCAGAGTAAGAAAAAATAAATATAAAAATCAATTAAATGTTTAAGTACATTAAGAAAAAAGAGAAACAACTTTGTAAATGAATGCAGTTAAATAAAGATACTAACAAAATTTGCTCTTTCCATTTGCCTACCAATCTACTCACTCTGAATAAAAAATAACAGACAGGTGGTATCTTCAGTTAAATGATAATTTTTATTAGACAATAAGATAAGGAGTTGGAATGTCTCCATATACATTGACAAATATAGAAATATTCACATTGGTAAATTTCAAATGAATAAAATTAGATTAAAAGATGAAATTGTAATGTATTTAAATTTATACAGCACATATAAAAATTAAAGTGAAATGTCACTTCTTTCAATAACTCAAAGGCCTATTTAAGAGTTTTTATAAATATGATAAGAAAGTTGCCATAAAATTACAATTTCATTTTTATTTTCAGAAAAATATTTAAAAATGAATGTTATCTACAAGTTCCATTAATCTTCTGTTGGATGCAAGCAACCTAAAAGGAACACTTTCTACGTTATATTAACTAGCTGCGTAGCCCGGCGTTGCATGGGATATCTCGACTGATGTGTCATTCCCTGGCAGAGAGAAGAGAGGTCATATGACACATGATGTAATTTCACCGTCGAACAGCCAACCTGGCATCACTGGGGCTTGTGTCATTCCCTGACGGAGAGGGTCACGTGAAGCTGCTGAACTAAACAAATACCTTGTTGGGGCATGAAGTTTTAAATTTTTTAAAGGTGAAATTTTAAAGTAAGAGCTTCCAAATTCCACACACCGATAAACTATGGTAACTTTTAACCAAAAAAATGCAAGAAAGAAATCGTATAAATAAAGCCTAAAGAAAGATAATTAGACTAAAAGATTATTAGTTAAAAAAATTTAATCTGCAATTTTGGAGGAATTTTTTTAATTTTACGTCCAAACACGGATAATGTAGCCAGACACATAGAAAAAAGTTTCATGCGATTATTTCAAAAAATCGCGAAGTTAGTAACTGTTTAAATTGAATTTTGAGTAATTTTCGAAAAATCGTAACAAAATAAGTTTTAGGAATCCGATTTTTTAAATTACTAGGTCGAAGAGAGCAAAGTGTGCGCTCTCCAGGGGTGTAAATTTGATCGATGATGAGAAAGAAATACAGGGAGGTTCAAACATTCCGTCCACGAAAACGCGTCGAAATAGACTTTTTTAAAAAAATCGCAGAAAATACACAAAAATCATTATTTTGTAAAAAATATATATACCGTATCCTGGTGAAATGAATGGTTTATCTGATTCCGGAATTATTTTTTGTCTCATTGTAGTACGGTGGAAAGGATGGTAGTTTAAAAAATGACCAAGAAAGATTTCGGCCACAACCGGTCGTCCTTCGCAGTTTCTGATTTAGATCGCATTACAGGGGAAGGCCAATCATTCATTTTAGCGTTTTTAATTAATATATATTTAACTAATCGTAATTTCGGAATTTAAATGGTAAAAATGAATTCCTTGGATTATTTCCCCTCTTTTGGTACTTCCGGTGTGTTTTTGTGATCTGCGAGAAGATAGCCTCACATACATAGATACATTTGTTTACTCTCAAATTTTAATAGTGTAAATGCTTCCAAATATTGTGCTAAGTATCTAACAATGAAACATAAATAAAATTCATAGAAAATGTGCAACTTTTGTCCAGAAGACGTATCTTTCAGTATGAAATGGATTCCCTTTACTCAATTATTTTCATAAAGTTACAAACAAGCAGAACTTTTGAAAAGTCAACTAAAATCTACTAAGCAAATAACACTGAAATTACTGTTCAGTGCAATTATCCTCCATTGATATACAAGGAAAAAACTAAACAAACCTTTTCATATAATTCTGTTCTGCCGACTAGACATATTGAGTCCCTATCTGTATTATTAGAAGAAAGAAGCAATCTTACTCATTTCTGTTTATACAGATCTGTGTTGACAATGGTTTTATAGTCTATCTACTATTGCAATTCAAAAAGTATATACATATATGCAGCTCAAGAATTTTATCCTTCAAACAAAAATTTTTAATTATAATAGTAATAATAATAAAAAAAAAACACCGCCCAACAATACATTTCAACTCACATATTGAGTTTTAATCATAAGAATTATAAAAAAATATAGGAATGTATAAATATTTATAAGATTTTCATTTTCTCTACTGAATAAACCACATCAATGAAAGTTTACTTTTATGCACTTGCCCTAGGTAACATAGAAATCATGTCTCAAATATTCCATGCAATTTAGCGGTTACAAATACTATAGCATTGACTATAAATAAGCAATTAAAAACCACCCAGAATTTTATAACAAAAAAGTAAAATATCGCCAGAGGTTGAAAGGTAAAATGTATTGATCAAAGGGAAAAAAATATTAAAAACACTACACAAATTAATAATCAATAGGCAAGAACTTATACTACAAATAAGCACATAATAAAAGGGGGAAAAAATACTCATGATTACCAGTTATTTCATATTGGAACTGAAACCCACTGGATTGTTTGTTTTTTTGTTTGTCTAGCTGAGAATTTAGTTCCTTTGCATTGTGCTTTTGAAGACACTGTTGACTACAGAAATCTTTAATACTGGGTTCAGTAATAACAACTGGATTTTTAGTTATTTCACATTCACAAAAGGCACATGTAACCTAAAAGACAAACGAGACATAAATATACAGGATTTTACTCCAATTCAGGCAATACTGAAACAAATGGAATCACTCAATGTAATAAAGAATATTGAAATCATTTTTATGGATTAACATTTACATTCTAATCTTAATTTTCCTGAATTTCCTATATGGAAAAACCTTAAAATTATAAAAAAAACAATTTTAAAGAACACATGTTTCTTCATGAAATAAAAAAAATTAAGAGTTGAAATTTTATTGAAAAAAAATTTATTAACAAAAACAAAGCACTTGAACATGGCTATGAATTGCAAAAGCAAATATTCACGAGATAAAATTTAACTTTTTCACATTGTGACATGAAAATTACAAACACAAATTTAAATAAAGTATTAAAGTAAAAGACAATAAATATAATTCTGTTATCCTGAAGAGTAGATTTCTATTATTACTTTTAAAAATGCAGTTTTGTAATCATGGAGACACATCTCGGAACAAAAATCCTTTTTCTGATGATCCACAGCAAGGCAATATTTAAGATCTCTTTTTTCAGAGCACCAAGCACAACATGGTTTAGTTCTGCCTTTTCCAGAGCCTGAAAATACATTTTTAATTTTGTAAGTGGAACCAGCAATGGGAGAAAAACGATAAAAAACCATTTTTTCAAGAAATGATCAACACATTTATATAAAAAAATTAAAAAATGGAAGTCCAATGTAACAAGTTTTGTAATTGAGGCAAATATACAAACATAAAGCACAATGAAAAACAAACAGCAGAGTTTTTAGTTAAAATCATTTTTTATAACACTGCCATTTTCAATGGTCATTATTGTTCTTAAACAACATAATACTTGCTCTCTCCTGTTTATCAACTCAGAAACAAGCACTGTTGTAACGATATTTCTCAAAGGATGGAAAATAAAATATTTCAAAATACGTTAGTTTTACTTTCATAAACTTGAATTCCTACATTTAGGCTCGGATTATTAAATAGGCAACTCCCTATGGCCCCCGCAACTTTAGGGGGCCCAGAGGCCTCAGGAATTTTTTTCAGTATTTTCAGTTATTTAATTTTGTAATTTCATTTAACTTACAGAGACTGTGCATTCAAGTTCATTCGAATTAGCATGGAGTATCATTTAAATTTTGGAATATTATTTTAACAACATTCTTTAATAATTACCTTCTGCTGGTTCTAATATTGTTTTATAATCTTAAAAATATGTTGCTTTATTATTGAAAAAAAAAATCTTCGATCCTATAATTAAATAGTATTTAGTTCTGTAGAAAAAGTTTCACAATTTTTTTAAAATATAGTAAAGCACCGTTTATAAGTTTCGCATTTACATGTCGTTTCATCACAGTCCCAATTCATTCATATTCATAGTAGTGATAAAATACTTCGTTTATATGATGCAAAGCTTTGGTTATACGTTTTCCTCCATTCTAAAATGTGAAAATTTCCTCCTTTCTAGAACTGTGAGAAAAATATGACTTCAAAATTATTCACAATTGATGAATTAATAGAAGACAAATTGTCTGGTGCTAATTTAAGCGATGTTTAAAAAGTTATTCCATCTTTCTTTAAACACAATGGACTCCATTGAAAAACTATTAACTTATTTCTTTTGTCAAAAGAATAGTGAAAAGACATTCAATGAACTTAATTCGATTTATAATGATGTACTTAATATTCACAGACAATCAGCAGGTCAGACAACAGTTAAAGATTTTCTTTATTAAGCACCTACTACATATATGTATAATTAGTACTCAAAATATGCAATAAAGGTATGATTTTTTTCAAGTTTATGATAAATGTTTAATTTTAAAATTTAATTATTGATTTCCATACTATATAGTATTTATACTAATACTATCTTAAAAAACTTTAAAATTAATACTTTTAAATGAATTTGCATTATTAGCATTAAATTTATAATATTCAAAGACATTTAGAAAAATTTCGATTATGTCTTTTCATTTATACGTCAGTCCCTTGAAAGACGTATAAACGGTGATGCTTTCTATATTTTGTTTAAAATTATTTTTAAATTTAATTTTTTTTTTTTTTAATATGTGCGATATTGAAACCAACTCTCTTGAAATTGGCCTGCAATTAAATGTTTTTTCAAAATTTGCTACTTAAAACTGCTTATATACAGAATAAATTAAAATAAAATATCCAGTTTTGGAAGTTGGTAAAGCAACAAGGAGGCCCCTAAACTTGCATTGCTTAACAGCCTCTACAGGGACAATATTAAATTATAAGAAATCTGAAGGCTAACCAGGAATGTCATGAATGAATAACAGATGGATATGTTGCAAATGTTAAATTTCAAAATACTATTTGAATTCAGTTATATTTTGAGTTCCTTGACATAATTTATAGTGTTTCTCAAATTTATGCACTCCTAACATTAATACACATTTAAATAATATTGGAAGTGTGCATTAAATTTGAGGGATTTTCAGAAGGTGAACAGTGGTCCAATTTTGCTTTCTAGCTAGATAAAAATACATAGCATTGAAACTAAATATAGGAGCACAATTTAAAGGAAATGGACTTAAGTTGTATCACATGAAATTTCACAACAATCGGTTGGATATTTCTTGATTTGTGTTAATTTATTTAATTTTTTTGCTAGTGTTTCCAATAAAATTCATGGAATTTTAGTAAAGTTTGATGTTTATTTTTTTATTTCTAACATTTCAAATATTTACCTAATATATATTTTAGGAGATAAAAACAAATAACTCTCAAGACGGTTAAAAGTGAAAGAACTGCATTAATATAGAATAAATATGAATATGTGGTAAGAATAAATATGAATATGTGGTAAGAATAAATATGAATAATGTGTAATTATAGAATAAATATGAATAATGGTATTCATATAAGTCTTAAAAGCGTTATATGAATACCATTAAACGTTTTTAAGACTTAAATTGCCACAGTTTTCACCACAATGATACAAAAATTCAATTTTTAAAAAGACTCTGCATGGAAATATACCAAAACATCTAACTTTTGAGCGTAATGGATAAAAGGTAACGTTTTTTATTGTGAGAATGTTTCTTTATTTGCTATTTATGAAAAACTATTTGTGAGACGTTTTCCCAATTTCTTTGATCTTGTAGATATAGACTGCCACTAAAGTAACTTAACTGTTTTAAAAATTTCAATTTGGGTTCTGCATTGTTCGAATATTTTCGCATTTTTGTGTGTTCATGTCAACTACTGAATCCATTCACTGTCCACTTCTTAAAAATTTCTAATATACTTTAGATTGCATACCAGCTCCCTTAAGTTCTATATTTTTTAATCAAATTTTCGAATTTATTGTCGACTGAATTTGTATTAATTCATAATGGGGACAGAACAAGTTAGTTTAGTCTTTCAACATGCTTTTTCGATGCTCATATTAATTTTTGCGCCATTGAGAGAAAAAGTGAAAATTCGTCACTGACACAAATGATATTAAAAAATAAAATAATAAATTCCGGGGTTTTCTGGGTATGACTTTTAAAAATTTTGAAAATAGACAGATGAAAGAAAAAATTTAGGGTAGTATTAAAGCGTCAATTTAAAAAAAAATCACTTTAAACTTGAAAATTTAAAGAAAAAAAATGACGCTTACAGGATCGCCTAAAAATATGGAAACTATTGAAATATTCAGTAAAAATGGTACTTTTATCTGACCTGGAATCGGACATTATGAAAAAACTACAACCTGACAGTAAAAGACTCGTAGATAGCCATCTGAATCAAATACGATTCATACCTGCAATATAATCAGAGAACCCCTCCTCTACTGTATTCAAGAGATAGCAGAAAAGGAGTCATCTAATTAGATAGATGGTTGGAATCTCAGACGGGAGTCGTGGCGGCTAATGTGTTGAATGAAAACAAGTGTTGAAACGAGATGTTCGAAAGACATCCTCGAATTTCAATCTCTGTGGCCCCCCCCCCCCAAGACATCATGTTTATACAAAACAATTTATGGCTTTCAGAGCTCCCGACGGTTTTCAACCGATCCTAAAGAAAATAAGACCATTTGCCGACCTCGAATTTTTACGCTCGCTACAAACCGAAACTGGAACACTGAGACATGGCTTAACTATAGTCAAAGACAGGCCAAGAAAATAACAGAGAATACGGTATGCTTCCGGCGCTGCACCGATGAATGACG
>BGPR01000028.1:1998738-2022323 GCA_013235015.1 Araneus ventricosus | reverse complement strand
TCATTACTTCGTTCAGTTGCGTATTGCTGTAACTGTTGACGTTTGCAGTAACTAATTCAGTTTCAACAAGATACTTCCCCCAAGGAATGTTTTGTTTTTAACTCATTCCTGAATATCTTTTTTCTCAAGACTGGTGGTAGTTTTCCTCTTTGACAGATGAATTGCAGGCATTATCCGACGCAATTATGCTGATTGGGCTCCAATTTGTACGGTAATTAATTTTCCCATTTAAACCACGCGATTCAAAATGGTTATACTATCCATTTCTCATGGTAATCTTTTTTTTTTGCTGCTAAATATCATGCAGCATGTTCTAAATCCTCTTTCTGCCAACATGTATGATTAATCTTCCTCCTTTACACTTGGTCACTTCAATCTGTGGAGAGACCTTTCGCATGAGCATACGCATTTTATAGTTTTATCTTTCCACCTTTGTGAATACGGGCTGACATTGACCCAAGCCTGTCCAAATGTAGATGATTTTCTGCTATTATCTATTTTATACAGGTTATGTCCTTAGATTTTTCTTCGCTACATATAGTCATCATCTCTTTCAATTAAGCAGATTGTCTCCATCACTTTCTTTAATGAGAATCTATGTCAGTTAAGGCGGCATAATCTTCGCTTATTTTCTGTGGAGATATCAAATGGTTTTTAAATCATTTAAAGTTTTTCACGACAGGGGTTTCATTTCTTTTGTGATAGTGATGTAGCTCTTCTTCTGATGCTTTGCAAAATGCTTTATCCTGCGATATTCAAGGTTCTTTTACCAACAGCATTGGCGTTTTTTAGCCAGGTTGAAGAATCCACTCTTTCTTCTTTTTAGTCTTATAGCAACGTGCCTTTAGCGGTTCTCAGTCAGGTTCGGATGCCGCGTCAGATAGACTTGATGGTAGTTTTTCATCTTTACAGTCTACTTTTTTTTTTTTTTTTTTTTTTTTTTTTTTTTTTTTTTTTTTTTTTTTTTTTTTTTTTTTTTTTTTTTTTTTTTTTTTCTAGTCTAGATAACTACAGGAGACGCTTCCTGTAATCTTTTGGCGTTCTGTAATTTTGGGATGGTTGTGTGCTGGAATTGTTTATAGATCTCATCCTAATAATCCTGAAACTGGAGGATCATTTTTTGACGAAGTATCGCACTCTCCGGCACGTCCTCTGGACAAACCACCCCACGCTTTTGTCACTGGCTACACTTAACAGGGACTGGGAGGGTAGAGTCGAGTGATGAGGGTTGTGAGTGACCAGATGGGGACCAAGGTATGCGTGTAGGGGTTATGTATTGTAAAAAACCAATGCTTTTGAAACTTCTTTATACATAATTAACTAGTGTATATACTATATAAGTATTCTAACCAGGAATGTAAATAAATTAGATGTACAAATCATCCCAATCCATCTAAAGCAACTGAATCATAAACAAAACAAATTCCTGTTTTGGAACTGATTAATCATAATTTTTGGCGGAATATAAGCTATGTTAAAGAAATTTGTTCAGCATTTTTTTTAATGTTGGAAAATTATTATTGAGAAAATCCAATAACGCATTTGTTTCCTTTCCCTTTTTTTCAATATTATTTTGTCTCATGTGACTCTCTTTTTATGATATATTTATTTTTCTTTATTTCTTTGAGTTTTTGATAGCCTTCATATTTTCACTTTTCATATATTTCAATTTTTATTTGATGTATATTAGTATATATATTACAAAACCGATGAAAATACTGGAAAAAAAGATAAGATCAATAATATTTCAAAGCAGCGATATTTTAGAAGTTATGCGATATAAAATGATAAAAGAAATTAACAGCAATAAATCTGAGTACTTTTCTGAGTGATCCACGCCAGCATCAGAGAGATTATTGCCAAATGGGGTCCCAATAGACAGAGAAAAAAACCTCCTGAATGCTCCCAAGGTCATTACACCTCGTCATTTCACAAAGGCGAGAAAAGAACATTTAAGAAATTAAATAACATGCTTTAGAAGATGATTTTTGCAGAATATTGTTTTCTTATTTAAAAAGCAAATTCTGTCCAAATTGTCATTACTTTTAAGATACATTAGAATAACGCAGGACTATTTCACTTGGGCAGAAATACCATCCATAGCTTCCACTGCTGGCATTCTTGACTTGTCTTGGACTATAGTACTATATATATCAGATCATTTGTTGCTAACTTCATATCAAAGCATCATCACGTGGCTAGTTTTCAGTACTTGCTATAATGCCGATAAAAACATTTTAGCGTTTAATATCTGTGACCTACAAACGATATTTTCGGGAAGTTTTTCTTTTTGGTTCCATTTGAAGAAAATACTGAAGTCAACAATGCTGTCAAAGCTTATGGTCCATGAATTTCAAAATTGAGTATTGGTTGACGCTATAAAAAAGAATCATGACATGGAAAAAGTCGTGACCAATGACGTCGAGGCCACGAAAAGATTATGAAGATGAGGAAGTGGAAGCTTTATTTGATAAACGCTAAGAACAAGCAGAACCATTAAATGTTGATCGATCAACGATTTCCGACGTTAGAGGTATAGAATGATTCGAAGCAAAGAAATTGTGGATTTACGAGTTGAAGCCGAGGATCGATCGAAAGGAGCAAAATGACTTAATGAATTGTTGCTTCAAAGACACAGATGAAAAAGATTTTCATCGTATAGTGAGAAAATCGATCTTGCAATTGAATTGATCGTTTCGTATATGAAAATTAGATACGCTAATCAAGTGCAAAAAATCGTGGTGCAAACTAGGCGAACCTGTCGATCGATGGCAAGCCGAATATTTATGGCGGCCAGCTCATCGTTGTACTTAGCGAGATCAGCTGGGTATAGTGTATATCAGCTGCTAACCCGGCGAAGCCATCTCAGAACGTCACCAACAACCAATCGATTCAACAGTCAAGCATTGAAGCAAAACGGTAGCACTACAACTTGTCTCCCCCCCCCCCCCCCAAAGTTGCGAAACCGGCCAAGGAAATGTTAGAAGCGCTTAACAGGGATGTCCTAGCACACCCGCCGTTTTCTCCAGATATTGCTCCTTCGGCTTACTACCCATTTCGATCAATGAATCATGACTTGCCTGAGCAGCACTTCCATTCTTATGAGGATACCAAAAAAACGGGTCCGATTCGTGGATAGCCTCTAAAGATGCCGGGCCCTCAGCACTATCCTGACAATGGACTCGTCTCCGGAACCAGGGGCGAGGTATCTTGTAACCAAGAAGAAGCCTCTAAAGATGTACCGTTCTTACGACGTGGATTCCAATTATTACCAGAAAGATGGGGAAAAGTAGTAGCTAGCGGTGGACAATATTTTGAACCATCAATTTGTAACCATTTTTTCACAATAAAGCCGTATTTTTACCCAAAAAATCCCTTAAAATTAATACACACTCCAAATATTATGTGAAACTCTGTGAAGCTTGATCTAATATAAATAAGTAATTTACCTTTTCCACCAACTCCAGCCATGATGTAATTGACACTTTGGCATCAACTTAATTCTTGACTAAAACTGTAAGAAATATATTTGAGCTTGTTACTCAAATAACATAAAAGAATGAGTAATTTAAGAGGTTAAACAAAACAGAAAAATACATATTGTTAACGAAATCAAACATTTTAAGTTGTTTCAGAAGTCAAAATCAGAGACTATGGAAAGAAATTCTATTAATATAGGCAGTATGGTAAATAAGATACACTAAGTAGTTTTAAAAACAAATTTTCTGCATTTTGAGATTATGTAAAAATTGTTTCATGTAAGAAGTCCTTCGGGACTAAAGGAAGAAAAACTGAGCAGAAAAGTCAAAATTCTGCTTATTTTTTTAATTAATAACTTTAAAAAAATTTTATGACTTTCAAGACATGCTGCTAATAGTGACATTAGCACCGACAAAGGGTCATCGATTAAGGACGTTCTTGGTCAGTCCAAATTCAGCCTCTTCTCCCAAACCAATCAGGATGAACTAAAATTTTTTTTTCTCTCTTTTTTCAAATGAAAAAAGTTGCACAGCTTTCAAATTTACGTTAATGGAACAACAATTTCTGCAAGATGGCGTTCATATGATAAATCTTTTAGAAGTTATTTGTGAAAAACTACAATGTCACATTCTGCTTGATTTTCAATAAATTCTTTAAATATTGAAAGGTCCGAAATGCCGCTTCAACCAAAGAACGACGGGAGCCCATAGCGCCCAAATATCCCTGCGAAATTTCCATTCCCCTTTTCATTAAGTGCGATTGATTGACTACATGAGGCGCATGCTTTGTTCATAAGAGAGACTCTCCCAGTTGGGTTTGGGAGGCAGAGAGATTTTCTTAGAATTCTCATTGCAGCCGAACCCAATTTCTTGTAATCAAACCCCCTAATAACCATCAGAGTCCTCTTTTGTATATCAACCCATTAAGAATGCAAACTACCACTGCGGATTTTGAGAGGGTAGGGATTTTTTCTTATCTTTAAAGCAGGGATGCAGGCATTCCAGTATTCTGAGGTCCCCAAGCTCCAAGGGTCTTATGAGCCTAGTATATCTGCTTGAAATGCGACAGCTCTAAATCTGATAATATGCCCAGTAAGCACTATCAAATAACCATTTTTTGTTACTATGAGAAATATAAGAACAATCATAGATTAAAATGAAGCTTGCTTATACGGGTTTTCATGAAATAATGTGAATTCTGCTGCAATTATTTTTTCCCTTTGAAAATTCTTTAATGTGTGTATATTGTATAAAAATACATTTCAATTCAGAATGTTATGAATTTTAAAGCTCTTTGGATCACAACCCCCCCCCCCCCCCCAAACATACATTTATAGCCTGCACAGGAAAGGCTTGACAAAAAAAACAGAAAATCTATTTAGAAGAGTCCCATTATTGCCAATTTTCCTGTTAAGGCAACGATGTAGTGACACATATATCACGGGGGTGGGGGTATATATTTTTCTCTCCTTCCTTAAGCGGCACACCAACAAATGATCTCAGAATAACATGAATGAAAAATTATTACATTCTATGTCTGCCTCCAGATTGATATCTGATAAAGTTCCGATTCTTTTTTTTTCTCGAGGTAAGTTCCAGTTAGGGTTCTAACCAATATACGTTACTTTGTTTTTACAAGGAGGACAATGAGCCATGTTTGCAGGTTTGAGGGAGAGAGTAGAGAAACACTCGACGCGTACACGCGCCCTGCCATGTTTCCAGTACAGCTCCTGCTACAATAAGGCAAGATTGTGTTGGGCAATTTTTATCATGTTTTGTACTTGTTCAGAGTCGAAATATCCGTTGTTTGGCGATTCAAGTTATATTAAATGCAATATGATACTCAACTACGAAGATGAAATGAAGTTCTATGAGTGGAACCGGGATAAGACAAAACGTGATGATGAAACTAATAAAGAACCCACGTATAAAGAAAAAAAAAAGGACACTGTCCTGGCAAAAATTGAAGAAATATAGTCTAGAGCTTCCGTTCCCACTGCCCAGCATAAGAGACTGAAAGCGATATGAAGGCGTATCACCTGAGATGCAAATTATTTTTTTTAAATCTCACCCTAAAATACAGAAGAAATTAGAAGAGTACCAATACCAGTAAAGTACTGTTTCACATTTCATCCTGCAAGTGTCGATGAGTGCATTTGTTCCAGGTATAAAAAATTAACTGTCGGAGAGAAAAGTTTCCTAATTGATCAAAAAACTAGAACAACAGTGATAGGAACCGTAGAAATTTTTACAACAAATAAAATAACGAACACTTTAAAAAGCGAAATGCTAAGGCAATAATCACAGTTTGAGTCTTGGAAAAGAAAGCATATAGAAGCTTAATGTGTCAATTTCACCTGAATCTAGTCAATCGGACAGTGGCGATATATTCTGGTCACAGTTGGATGAATAAACGTCGGCGGCTTGTGTCGACAAGCCTACCGCTACAAACAGTTAAGTAGACCACGCTTTACTATCAAGTACAGTAGAGTCCCGCTAATCCGGACTAGATGGGACTGGATCCAGTCCGGATTAAACGGAATTTGCCTTAAAATACACGTAATACAAGTTTAAATAGGTAAAACTATACAAATCGATGGGGTTTTTTTTCAGAAATGCACACAACTCATCCAAAAACATACAGTAAACAGTGTGTTTGCATTATTATTTTCGTACTGATCTCCCACTCAAGTCTTTATATTCTGCTTTTTAAAAAAATCCCGTCCGGTGTAACCGGATGTCCAGACCAGCGGGGTCTGGATTAGCGCGACTCTACGTATGATAGATACGGAGTATCAGACAGGGTTGAGCAGCTATTGCTTCAGCAGTTCTTCAGACTTCCACTTCGAAAATTATTGATAAAAATAAGCTTTGCCGGAGACGCAAGATAGCTCGAGAATTGGCAGCGGATGAAGACGAAGTCCTATAAACACCTGCTTTATACTTAGATGGACGAAAAGTTAAAACTTTTAATTATGCCAGGAAAAGGCGGGAAAATGTATAGAGCATTCTTGAACATATTTTATTGATAATGGAATCAAGAGTCTGAAGTTCTTGGGTTGTATTGCACCAGCTTTTGGCACATCTGAACAATCACCGATTTCTTCCTAGAGTCAGTAATATCTATGGTGACTTCGGTGGCAGCTGGATGAGATGGAACTAACACGAACGCAGTTAAATACGGACGTGTCATAAGTCTGCTTGAAAACAGGTTAGATAAACCTTTACAGTGGATTATCTACCTACTACAAATGAACGAATTACTCTTCCAACACTTGTTTCTACATACTGATGGCAACACATCGGGACCCAAAACATCTTCAGACATAGGTGGCAAAGATCTAGGAAAAATGTGTGAAAAAAGACATCGTTGCTCGGTTTCAACAAAGTTACCCGAGTTTTTTTTGTTCAAGGTAATAGAACAGACCAAACATACTTATACAGACCAGTCTCAGCGGTTTCATCAAGTACATTTTCTAAGGATTTAATAAACTAATTGCCAGGAAAAATGTCTCTCGCTCAACAGCTAACTCGTGCTAAACATTATTTTTTTGTATGTTTCAATAGATTCTCCCTCTGAAAACTTAAGTCATTCTTGCAACGTATGTCGTAAAGGTTTATGCTTCAAATCTGGTTTACTATCAAAATTCACCATTCCTGTAAAAAAGGAGCTCGGAACCTGTTCAACCTCATCACTGCAACTAGACGTTTGCCCACGGAACTGAAAGCCAAAATAGATCCCGTAATTCAAAGACACAGTTACTTCGCATTTACTACTGACCGCAATGTCGACCGACTGTGAACCACACATCCGTGAACTGGCAGTCCGTCGCAATTTGAAAGCCCGCAGCATTCACGAAAATGACTCCGACTGTTTCAACTTCCTGCTGTAAAATTTGATGCATCATCTTACACCGATCTCATTAACTGGCAAGAGAAAATCTCTGATCCTCCAATATTGAAATCTATACCTGACGAAGACCTCTGACAGTTTATTGCTCAAAAAATAGAAGATCAGTCTTTACTATGATATAGCCATGCCACACACAAGCTGTTGAAAGGGCAACCAAGACTGTGAGCTTCAAGCAGACTACAAAAAAAAAAAATCTATAAGCTTCATAAAAAAATAAATAAGAGTCTCGAAACGCCATGCCGAAATTCAATAGGGTAATTCCATGCCAAATCAACCAAGGAAAAAAAAGATTTTTGTCACCAATGGTTTTAGATTGTAATGATATTTTGCCTGTTTGTTTTACTTACCTCCAAGATGAAAGATACCAATTTTCGGATTATTTGAACGATTTGTGTCCGAGTTATGGATCTTTGAAATTTTCAAAATTTCTTGAAACAATTGTAACTCAAGAACTATTTGACTTAAAAGAGCTGAAATCTGTGTCACTTTGTTCAGTTTTGTATGGCGTTTCTTAAAATATACATGAACAAATTATTTATTTAAAAAAATAAATTGAAATTTTTTAAAAATTCAAAATCGGAATTTTTAATTTTATTGAAATTTTTTTTTATTATTATTTAACCTCTTATTAGCAACATTTATGCCAAATTTCATGATGGTATCTCTTTGGTATCATTAAGAAAAAATATTTTCAATATTCGTATTATAGTCCAGTCAAGGAAGGCTTTGAAAAAACATTAAATCATATAGTTTTGAAAATTGGTACACATGTTTGTGAGGGGCTCCTGATTAACATACTAAAAGTCCCCCGTCCTGAGGGGGGAGCTCGCGCCGCTATCTTGGGTTTCATACCCCCTTTTTAATTTTTCATGAATATCTTGTAAACTATTCAGTTTTCTAATTACAGTTGATTTAAGAAATTAAAGAGCGTAAAATTCCCTACAAATGCATGCTTTTTTCTTCTAGCTTTAACAGCTTCCGAGAGAATGGGTCTCAAAGTTAGTCGCCATCTTGGTTTTCATCCCCTTTTTTAAGTCTTTTTTTAATATCTCGAAAACTATTCAATTATCAATTACATGTAATGCAACAAATTAATGATTATAAAATTCCCTACAAACACATGGTTTTATTTTTCTTCTAGCTTTAATAGTTTCTGAGATATTTAAGAAAAACTAAAAAAAAAGGGGGGGATGAAATTCAAAATGGTAGTAAACTTTGAAATCCATTATCTCAGAAACTATTAAAGCTAGAAGAAAAATAAAAGCAAGTATTTGTAGGGAATTTTACGCTCTTTAATTTCTTAAATCAATTGTAATCAGAAAACTGAAGAGTTTTCAAGATACTTACGAAAAATTTAAAAGGGTGTATGAAATCCAAGATGGCGGCGCGAGCTCCCCCCCCCCCTCAGGACGGGGGACTTTAAGTATGTTAATCAGGAGCCCCTCACAAACATGTGTACCAATTTTCAAAACTATATGATTTAATGTTTTTTTCAACCCCTTCCTTGACTGGACTATAATACGAATATTGAAAATGAAAATATTTTTTTCTTAATGATACCAAAGAGATACCATCATGAAATTTGGCATAAATGTTGCTAATATAAGGTTAAATAAAACATTTTTTTTCTTTCAAAAAAATAAAAAATTCAGATTTTGAAATTTTTAAAAATTTCAATTTATTTTTTTAAATAAAATTTAAAAAAAAATAATTTGGTCATGTTATATATTTTATGAAACGCCATACAAAACTGAACAAAACGACACAGATTTCAGCTCTTTTAAATCAAATAGTTCTTGAGTTACAATCGTTTAAAGATTATGAAATTTTCAAAATTTCAAAGATCCATAACTTGGTCACAAATTGTTCAAATAATCTGAAAAAATTGGCATTTTTCATTTAGTGTACTAGTACTACTTTTGAGCCAAAAACCAACAAAATCCAAAGACATGATGTCTCGACCATTGGTTGACGTGACATGGAATTGCCCAATAGCAAGGAGGATTTTCACACTATTTAAAATATTATAAATGTTCTTTTTGTAAACTTTTTCTTGTACTAAATACTACTCGCACAATTTCAATTTGTTTTATAGATAAACACATTTTTAATCTTTTTTTAACCTTGCTGTAACAATTCATCTTAATTTTTTTCAAAATATGCATTTTCTAAATTCAATCCAGAGGCAGATGATATCCCATTCTAATCAAATTTTATAATTGAACTAAAAACATCACTTGGAATCCTTTTCTTGCTGCGCCGAATAAAAATCAGTTTTTTTTTTTTTTTTTTTTTGCCCCATAAAACGGTAACACACCTTAGTATGCAATGGTCCTCGGAACAAAATTTATATAATTAAAAAAAAAATTACAACTAATTGCCTTAATGATAAGTTACTATGTTCCAAATTCTAATTTTTTTTCTTTTTGAACTAATCTACGATTCAATTTACTGTTTCCCTTCAATATACACATCATGAATTTTCAACTAAAACAAGGTTATTTTATTATTACTGAAATTAGTTTTCAATTATAACTTAAAAATAATTAATCTAGCTTCTCTTTATTTCTTATATTTATATTTAATTATTTGGAAATGATGTACCATATTAATATTTTATTAAATAAAATTAAAGATTAATTTTAAAACAAAGAAACACCTTACCTTTCTACAGGAAATGCCAAATCTTTTATCAGTGATATCTTCTTTTCTTTTCAGAAAAGTAAAAAAGCAATGCTAAAATTCCGACTTTAAAATAATCAATTTAAAAATAATATTAAAATATGTTTACACTAGGAGCTCCAAAGACATGCTAGCAATTGTTTCATTTCTGAAGGTGAGCGAGTGATCTGAAAAATTAAAAAAAACCCTTCAGAATTTATTTTATATTTGAATTAATTTATTATATTGAGTAATTTACATGGAGCTCAAATATTCATTCAATATACTGTTTAAAATTTTAGTAAATTTTGGAGAAAATGTTTCATCTATAATTGTTGATATTATGATTTTTAACTTTTCAATTTTTATCATTTTTTTTAAGCAAAGTTTTCAACCATTAAAATTTTCAGACACTTCTGTGGATATCTGTTATATAATAGGGAAGAGGGAGGCACCTTTCAACAGTTAGCATTTCTCTCCAGTGGCGTACCTATGGGGGACGGCACTTAGAAAGGGGCGCCAAAATCAGATATGCAGGAAAACAATTTCATAACTAAGAGCAGCAAAACTAATTCAATCATTCTGTACATAAAAAAAATATCTATTGTAATTAATGTATAATTTTCGTCCTTTTTTCGGTAAATTGCCGGTATGTGAAAGAAAGTCTGGTGGTGGAAGCACAATTTCACAACCGATCTGCAGAGATCAAGGGCATCAAACGCCGAATTGCGTTATTAAGTCAATTTTTCCTCCTGGAATTTATTATTATTTTGATGTTTATGAGGAAGGGCGGCATAATGAAAGTTCGCCAGGGCGGCAAAAGTTGCAGGTACGCCACTGTTTCTCTCCACTGGAAATGCTATTTGATTGGCTGACAGGTTGCTAATCAAGTTTCAGAAGAGAACATTTTCTGGCAATAAGTTTCATTCAATTTCTCAAACTATGTGCTTTGCTATGGAATGAGATCTGTTTTGTGACCTGCTAAATAAAAACTGAAATTTCTGTTCATCACTGATTTTTTCTTACTCTCTATTCATTAAGATATTTAATTTGGTGAATAAATCAAACTTAAGATTTTCTTCATCTAACAATACTATTAGCAACTAGAAATTCCTTTTCTAAAGAGTGTTATAACACTTTAAATTTAATGGCAGCACGTGGGGGGGGGGACCTTTCAACACTGTTAAAATGTATCCCTCATATTAAGGAAGTATTAATTTAATTAAGTAACTTTGAGACTTGGGCAAGATGGTTTGAACTTGAATAAAGAAGCATAATAAGCCAGAAGAAAAAAAAGAGATTTCAAAGGCTATGCAAGCAGTTCAAGATAGCATGTCTCTTAGAACAGCTACAGACTTATTTGGAATGCCCTATTCCATGTTAATTTATAGCTGTAAAATAAAACAGTTTGTCTTGATGATAACATTGGATACTTCATCCAACTGCTTTAGCTCCAAGTATACATATATCGACAAGTTTTCACCATAGATCAAGAAAGCAAGCTTTGTGATTATATTATTAAAAGTTCAAATATCAACTATGGTCCGACTTAGAAACAAGTACATGTTTCAACAGATTTAGGCTTCAGTTGAAATGTATAATTTCACCTTTTATTTATGAGCAGGAACTCTGATACAAAGCCGAGTAGCTGTCAAAGATTCTGTTGTAACCAATGATGCTAAATACCGAAATAAAAAATATATACTTTCTACAAAAAATGAGGTTATAATAAAAATTGTTGAAAGTTTCCCCCTCTCCCCTAAGTGAATAAAAACTTGCATATTCACACACACACACTGCTCAATTAATTTACTTCTGGAATAACTTAATAAGACATTATTAACTTATGCAGTTGTATTATATACATATACCAAAAATTATGACATTGATATTATATAGCAATTAAACTGATTCAACACGTTTTTACACATATTTTTCATTCACACATTTTGAAAACAATTTTCTAAGCAGCCCTTATTACAATTAATTCATTATATGCTAACAATACAATTTATGTTTAATTTAGCTAGTATAATTTAGATTTTTAAACTTTCTTCTATGTTAAGTTTAGTTACATTAATGTCCCATATTGAAGCAACGTGAGGATTATTTTAGGATGGACACTGAAATTTTGAACCATGATCAGATGACAAGGACGAGCTTGAGTCAGCATACATATGTATTCCAAACTTTCACATCAGTAGAAGACATTTCATGCCAATGGAATTAACTCGCAACATGCCCAAGTGCTATTGGACTATGAACCTGGAATCCTTCGCTCCCAAAGTCAAGACTATCACCAGACATTAGCCCTACTTATATTTCAAAACTATTAAGTTATATACATGCATATGTATATAACATAATAGTTCTCACATACATATGTAAGCACCTCGAGCATGATTATGAGAAGTTGGTATATAGGTAAGCAGGTTCTCAGTTCCCCTGGTGATATAATAAAAGTATTGACTGGTTAATGGTCCCCACACAGACGAGACGACTATGTCCCTTGAGAGGGAGAACATGCAACACTCATAATAAGGTCTATTTTACATGGTTCACAGTACCTGATATCTATGACAATCCAGCTTTACTAGATGTCCTATTGGCAGAGCGAGCTGTTGCCTATGATGTGTGCATGAGATAAATTCATCTATTAAATGTAGTGATTTCATAGTTTATTTATGTTCATTTCCATGTCCCATTTTCCCAATGCTACTTACAGATAATTTAAACAACTTATCTTTTGTAAGTATGCAAAAAATAGTTCTCTATGTGGCTTTTGATCCTGTCAAACTCAAGTGCGTCAAATGGTCATGTTTGCACTGTGATCTAAAAAGTTAGTAATAATTACATTCCTTTGAGAACTTTCTCATGACCTAAAAATGTTAATTCTGTCCTTTAAGACGTAACTGCTTGCAGTCTGCGTCTGCCATTTCATATTATGGCATGGAATTTATGTTAGGGTGTATGTTTTAAACGGATTGACGTGGGGAGCCATTTTGCAA
Source organism: Araneus ventricosus (assembly GCA_013235015.1). Taxonomy (NCBI): domain Eukaryota; kingdom Metazoa; phylum Arthropoda; class Arachnida; order Araneae; family Araneidae; genus Araneus; species Araneus ventricosus. The sequence goes on along the minus strand of BGPR01000028.1, from coordinate 2,009,262 downwards.
TGAATAACATGCAGAATTTACCCAACATTTCTACAGCAAAGAGCTTATTCTTCCACCCTATTATCTCATACATAAGGGATAAGCTCTGCAAGGAATCTAATATTTCACTTACCTTTTTTCCGTCATTAATCCAAAAACATCAGTAAAATAAAAATTCAAAACAAAAGTTTAACTCCTCATTTGCCCAACAACCGTCCCCATTCTTATAAAATCAAAGTTTGAATTTAAAGAAGAATTAAGAGTTTACGAGGGTATTTATTATATAGTACATTTATAGATTTATAAGCTTCCAAACAAGGAGACTTATTTTTGTATAAATTCAATTCCAAGTATTGAATGAATTTATCTTTTGACAAAAAGAATTAAAATAAAGACAAACATGAATGGGACCAGAAACAAAGATTCATCTATTGTGTTTACCTTATGTGTTGGAATTATCTATATATATGTAATATTTTAAGTTTTTGACTTTCTTAAATCATTTTTAACGACACCTAATTTTTAATTACTTCTACTTCTATCGTAATAAGCGCACTGCGACTTTCATTTCGATTTTAAAGACAGATGTTGCATTTATTTATCTATACTTATAAAAGGCAATGTTTGTGTGCGTGTGTGTGTTTGTCGGCGATGTCCAGACGAATCTATCGCACTTACAGCCATGAAATTTGGTACACAGGTAGTCGTAATGGTGACTGAATGCACCTCGAAGCCGAAATTTAAAAATTTAATCTAGAAATTTTTTTATTTAATGTTTTCTGTTATTTTGGTTGATTTTTCGCACTAATTTGTCAATAGAATGGTTTCGAATAATTGTACGACAAAAATAGATAGACCATCGGAAAGAGCACGCGATTTCCGTTCTAATGAAGTTAGTTTTGAATTTCTAACGTAATTTACTGAATTTTGAGAATTTTTTAAAAAATAGTCAGTTTCACCACCTAAATTTTAGTTTTGTTTTTAAATTTGTTGCATCCGACTTTCTAATAACACTATTATTTTCAATTTTTTTCAGCTTATAACTAGAACGGTTCTCTCTGATTTAAAGCAAGAACGGTTAAAATATCTTTTCCCGTTTTTTTTAAATTAAATTATTCCTGGGCAGATGAAAGTTATTTTTGTCGAGCGAAATTTCTTCAGCGATAGCCTTCCGGGACGCAGCTTTCAATTTGATTGGATGAAGGGTCAGGTGACGTCATAACCTTCGGAGCTTTTTGTCATGTTCTAAGAATTCTTTTTCATTTTGTTGAAGTCCTGATTCCACGGGCAACAATTTTTTTATATTGTTTTGGATTAATGTACTCTGTACTGTTTTTCTACATGTTATTATCGCGGAAAAAATAAGCGGGAAAATCTATAATGTGTATCTTTTGTTTTGAAAACTTTTTCGTGTCATTGTGGGCGATTTTTTTTTATTTTGTTGAAGTCCTGATTCCACGGGCATCGCCGTGCGCGTACTGCTAGTATATATATAAGAGCAATCCTTTTGAGTATGTTGTAGATATGTATGTTCGGGGTTTTTTTTTTTTTTTTTTTTTTGTTCTTGATAACGGTAGACTGTTTGACTTACATGGACCAAATTTGGCACAGTGACGGATTAGCACAAAAGGGACCCAACACCGTACAAATTTTCAAATTCGAATTTTATTTATTTCATTTTAAGTGATAAATTCGGCCGTTTTTCTTTTTTCTCCATTATTATTCCTTCACATCCGGTGTTTAGTTTATTAGTTCTCGCGTTTTTTATTTATTTCTCCTCGTACAATATCCCTTTCGAGCCTTATGAAAGGAAGTTGGTTTGAATAAATGGTTTTATTTTTTCTTTTGCACACGAATCGTTTAGCGAGCTTCCGTGTTTTCATTTATAAACATAGAAAAAAAAAATGTTTTCTTGTATTTCTTTCTCTCTCTCTTCGACACAAAGAAATATGGATCCAATTTTTTTTTTTATTTTGCAACGTACATTTTCATTGACATTTTGTTCGTCCTAAAGATTTTTTGAAGTTTATATTTTTAATCAGCAACGCCGGGAAAATTCTGTACATATACAGTTTATTGTTTAACCCTTTATTTCCCGATGGTACTTACAAGTACTACTTTAATCATGCTTATATATTCGTAATTTGACCGTTTTTCCTGACAGTATTTACATGAACACAAGGAATGTAGTTCCGACAGCTAGCAGTAGATGGCAGATGAAGACAAAAATTAAATTTTTAATTATTAATCATACTGATTAAATTATTTAATTAAAAAAGTTTTTTTCAACTTTCCTGGATTAAAACATATCTTATGCCAAACGACAATCAACTATGCCAAAATAAAATTGAAAAGTTGCTGGTAAGTTAATTCGGTAAATCAAGGGTTAAAAGTTTAAAATAAATATTCTTTTCCAAACTTCTCATACTGTTATAAGGTAATCAAAATGCTAGATGCGAAAGGATAATTACGTTTGTTGGGGAAAGTGAGTGACAATATTACTAGAAAAAAAAAACCGGAGGTGGGCATATGAAAAAATATGGATTCCGAGCAACGCCGAGTTATCAGCTAGTAATTTAATAAACATACGAGAATTGCAAAATGAAAAAAATTGAGACAGAAAAATAAAAATGGAAGGAATTCCAATGAATATTTATCATCAGAAGATACATTTAAATACAAAATTATGCAAGTCAAAATTTCTATACACTACTGGTCATAAATATTTCAAGATTTGTAAAATGCGGAACATTTGGAGTTAATTTGAATACAATGGTTCATAATCCGTTGTGGAGAATCGTGAGAGCTCGCATTTTACAAAGAAGATTTTGTTACGCGGACGTTTAGGGGACCGTCCACAAATTGATGAAGACGAAAATGATTTGGGCTTGCCCGTTTCACAGAAAACTGATAATGTTTTTAAACTTTCATCAATCGTTTTGCCCCTTATGCACATTGCTTGCATGCATTTTCGTAAAAGTATCATGAATATTCGGGAAGATATAAAAGGTTTCTTTAAAACATCCAAATGTTTTGCTTATAACATGCAGAGTTTTAAGCAAAATTTTGCTCAACTTACAGAATACTCGACAATATGTTAGAGAAACATATTAAAATTTGAAGTAAATACTTTTGATGCGCTTGCGCGAAACATAGCGTAAATTTTCGTTCATAACGTCGAAGCCAGATATCTAAAAGCAGCTTATATAAAAATTCCAGTTGAATACCATTAAGATTTCGAAAGCTGTAGGCATTGCAACTAGCAGAATTTCTGTTGTTCTCTAAGAAAAACAAAATGATGAGGGATTTCCCACAAATTTTTTAAACTTGATTAGAATTAAATATATTGAATTTTATGAAATTTGGAATACCCTGAGTACCCATCTGAACTTACAGATTAAATATATAATTAAAATTGCAATTCAACGATTAATAATCGAAGATTCAAGTTTAAAAAATATTGATTTGAGGAAAATCCCTCATTTTGTCTCTTAGAGAACAACAGAAATTCTACTGGTTGCAATGCCTACAACTTTCTAAATCTTAATGGAATTCAACTGGAATTTTTATATAAGTTGTCCTATATAACTGGACTTGAATTCTGAAAGAAAATGTATGCTGTATTTCACGCGAGCGCAGTTAAAAAGTATTAACTATAAATACTCATATTTCTTCAAATATTCAAGCTATTTACTTTAAATTTTAACACAATGTTTCTCTAACATATTGTCAAATATACTGCAAGTTTCGTAAAATTTGGCCCAAAACTCTGCATGTTACAAGCAAAAAACATGCAGAAAAATTTGGGATGTTTTAAACAAACCTTTATATCTTCTCAAATATTCATATTTTTATGAAAGCAATGTTATATTATAAAAAGCAATGCACACAAGAAGCAAAACGAATGATGAAAGTTTCAAAACAATATTAGCTTTCTGTGAAATGGGGCAAGCCCAAATCATTGTGAACAGGTTCCCTAAGTCCTCCTGACAAAATCTTCACTGTAAAATGTGAGTTCCCACGATTGTACGTCCCACGATTCTCCATAACTGATTGCGAACCATTTTATTCAAATTAACTCCAAATGTTTCGCATTTTACCAATCTTGCAATACTTTTGGTCAGCAGTGTATACTGTTTGTCGGGCACTGCATTTAGAGTTTGAATAAAAATTTGGTAGAAAAATATTAAAATTTTAAAGAGTTTCACGATTTAAAAAAAGTTTAAACATACAGAAAATATTCATGTGCTTGTTCAAAAACTTTGCCACTGATTCTTCTATTTTTATAAATGAATAATGCATGAAAAGCAGCATTCAAATACCGGGTGCGTCATAAATTCGTGCAAACTTCAAAAATTCATGATGAAAGAAGTAATGCTCGGAAAAAACTTCGGTTTGAGGGAATATGATCAGAGGGACAATGCATTTTTTTCCATGTACAAAAAAATGATTCCAAAAGCAACAGAAAGATGGCGCTCACACGTCATACTGAGACGTTTTATGCTAATCAGACAAACACAAGCAGACAATGAAACAGATCACAATAACATGACACTTTGCATTTATTTTTAAGTAAAAGATGTTCAACATGACCACCACCAGAAGGTATTAGGCAAGTGCGGTGCATCACTACGCCTATTACAGCTGAGTGTAGCATGTCAGTATCGATGCCACCGACGGTCCGACGAATGGTATCTTTCAGTTCCACCAGAGTGGTTGGGGAACCCCGGTACACACGAGACTTTAAATATCCCCACAACCAAAAATCTGCCGGGGTCAAGTCTGGTGATCGTGAGGGCCACTTAAACTTACAACCTCAACTTATCACTCCGTTTTCAGTGAAAGTTTGCAACAGGAACGTCCTGACTTCACGTGCAAAATGGGGCGGGGCACCATCCTACATGAAGGTGACGACAGGTAACATGTCTTTCCTGCAATACAGGCACAACGTGGTCACGCAAAAGCGTAACCTACCGTTCTGCAGTGACTGTACAGGTTTTCCAGCCGGATACAGGACAACGCTCTTCAAAAAAGAAAGGGCCCAGTATGAAAGACGCGGTGGAAACCACACCAAACAGTCACATGAGGAGAATGCAGTGGCTTGGTCAGGTACTCATGAGGGTTTGACATCGCCCAGATACGACTATTTTGCGTATTGACGTCATCATGCAGTGAAAAGTGGGCTTCATCCGTCCACATGACGTTCAGCAACCATTGTGGTTCACGTTCCATTTGTGCCAACGCCCATGCAGCAAAGTTTTGTCTTTCATCAAAATTTGCGGGGAATAACTGGTAAAGTGCCTGTATCTTGTACGGATACAGATTCTAGAATCCGTGCAGAATACATCGAATCGACAATTCCGGAATCTCCGTTCTTCTCCCAGCTTCACGAGCACTGCTACTCCCCTTTGATGTCTCGGCTGCCAATTCTTCCATGACACTTTCTACAACATGGACGCGGACCGCGCTCAAGGACGGTCTGCCACTTCGTGGAAGAACCCCGAACTAACCAGTTTCCTCAAAACGTCGTCCTAAATTCAGTATCCCATTCAATGAAATAGGGCTTCTTTGCGCCTTCAGTCCTTCCTCCGTGCGAAACTTTCGCAATGCAATAGTTGTGGATTAACCATTCTTGTAGAAAAGTTTAACCACCAACGCTCGATCTGGTAACGATAGCATGCTGCCGGGATCGAATGACGAATCCATTTCTTAGCCAGGTGTTTTATTGCTAGCCAGATTTGTATGAAACGTCTCAGTATGACATGTGAGCGCCCTTTTTCGGTTACTTTTGTAATCATTTTTTTAATACATGGAAAAAAATCCAATGTTCCTCTGATAATATTCGCTCAAACCGAAATTTTTTCCGAGCATTACTCAGACATGACACAGGCTTGGAACAAAAAAAAAGTTGAACTTCATAAATACGGAATCGTATCAAACGTAAACACCGAGAAGTAAAATAAGTATGATTAAATAAATTAATAAATTTACACAAAAAGTGCTTGAGATATTAACAATATTGTAGAATTATTATTTAAAAGAAAATTAATGGGTGAAAAATGAATTACGTATAAAGTCTTGTTAAAATAAAAACTATGGTAAAAATTATCTCACTAAAAAATATGGCCATGTAAAAACTTTTTTGATTATACATAATCATTAAGACTTTTGTTTCTCATTTTTTAAGCTAACAGTTCAAACTTTCTCTTATGCATCAGTTTGCTATTTTCCTCTATTTTCTAAATTTTGCTCTTTTTTTTATTGGGGGGTTTTCTTTAATTTTTTTTCATATCAAGTTCCTCCTAGTACCATTTGCCTGATGACCTTAAATTTTTGCACGTTACTATCAATAGCATCACGCAAAAAATCTTTTTTTTTTCTAAAATATTCAAAAGCAGACTGCTTTTTGCTCATCATTTTGTATTTAACACTCAAAATTGAAAAATATGTTTCAATATACATTCTTCCTGATCTTCTATCTATCAAATCTGACATTATTTTGAATGTGCACACGGCGCACAGTTTTTGTTTGCGTGCTATTCACGTCTTTTGTGAGCGCATCCCCTCCCCTCCTCATTAACAAAACTTTTAATGCAAATTTACATCAATCCCAAGAATGAAAAAATTCTATGCCGAAAACGCCGTCATCCGCGTTTCCGCACAAATGTGTCATGTCTGTGTTGATAGACAAACGTTAAGGAACGAAAAACTAAAAAAACGAAAGTGAAGAAAAGAATGTTAAAAAGAACGCGAAAATAAAATGACTTCCTTCATGGAGAGCTAACGATCTTTTTTTCTCACGAAATTCGGATCGGAAGAAATTCGTGGATAATTTTCTTTCATCCAATCAGAATTCGGAATGAATTCTGATTGGATGGAACGAAAGACGTTTGGAGTTGTCATTTAGCGATTTTCGCTGACGACACCGCTATACTCACCAAACACAAAGACCCTCACACCATCATTACACGTCTTCAACATTATATCTCTCAGCTCCAACTCTGGCTCACGGACTGGAAAATTAAAGTAAATCCTAATAAATGTGCGTGCCTCCTTTTTACCAGAAAACATTATATTCCGCCCTTACCCAGTCTTGAAATTTTTGGCCAACCAGTTCCTCGTATTTTTGATTATAAATACCTGGGACTTCATCTTGACCCTAAATTAAGTTTCAATATTCACATTAATAACGCCATTCAAAAAGCTACCATAGCAAGTACCCAACTTTCTAGTCTCGTAGCTCGTTGGAGCACACTTCCTATCAAACACAAGATTCTGCTTTACAAAGCCATAATACGTCCAGTGCTTATGTATGGTTCCCAAGTCTGGGGATCAACATCACTAATGAACATCAAGAAATTGCAAGTTTTTCAGAACAAGCAACTTATGCACATCGTTAATGCTCCATGGTATGTCCGACGTAAAGTCATTCACGACGACCTCAAAATTGAACCTATTTCGGAGTTTATCAAAAAAACCTCGACTCGTTTCTTTAATAAAATTCCCCAGATTCGTAACGAGCTGTTGCAAACACCAGTTTATGACCCTGCGCTCCCCAGTTCAAGGAAACGTCCTAGAACTGCGATGGATGCGGTCTTTGTTAACTTCCCACAAGTCAAAAGACTTAGAGCAGATCCAACTCCTACCAATCTGGGTGTTTAAATTTTTTTTCTAAATTACCTTTTCGAACTTTGTTAGCTACGTTGTGCTACGCGCGATTTTTTCTGCATTACCCACCACTTTTTAAATTATCTCCCAATTTTCACGTGCTAAATGTTTAGCTTTCTTTTTAAATTGCCATGCCAGCAGCAGTTTCTTTGTTGTGGGTTCAACGGTCAACGTATAATTCCTTTAATTAAATTATTCCCCCATCATTCCTCTCCCCTTATGAACCATTGCTTTCTTGGAAGCAGTCAGTGAGCATTGTTCCTCTCTTTTTCAACTTAATTATCTCAAAAATCTTCACTCGGTTATGTCAAAATCTTTAATTAAATTCCCTTTCCTAAATTATGATGTGGAGGTGCACGTGATTTCTTTTCACAAAGCGGGACTCCGTAATCTAACCCACGTTGACATTGAAGACGTTTGGACGAAACGAAAAAGAAAAGAATACAACCTTCAAGCATTCCTCCCAATGCTAAACTTTGACCCCAAAGCGCGGCAAAATGTCGATACATAACTCGGACGCTGAACGGCTTTCGGCAGGATTACGCAATATCTTATGAATTCGAAACTCTTTCGCTTTAGAGCCATACGCAAAATTTTCACAAGGCGCACAGTTTTTGTTTGCGTGAGCAACCCCCCCAACACATTAACAAAAATTTTAATGCGGATTTGCATCGATCCCAAGAATGATTAAATTCGATGCCGAAAAAGCGGAAATGTGTTATGTTTGATTACTTCTTTTATTATGAATTTTTGAAGTTTGCACGAATTTATGACGCACCCGGTATGTTTATACCTGAAGCCTCAAACCTTTTTTACTTTTCTAAAAAAAATCTCCGTAAAAAAAAACATTTAAAATAAATATTTTTTCTAAAATGATGATTATATTATTATTACTGGAAACCGATCCAAGAGAGATCTGTTAACAGCTAAAATTCTATGGTCAATTCTCTTTTCACAAATTTAATGGATTTTTTTTAATAAATTAATAATTTCTATTAATCATTGCATAAATATAAGACATTTTAATCACAAAATATATATTTTAAAAGAGACAGAAATGAAATTTCCCTATGTGTTGTTGCTATTCATTTCAGACAAATGGAAATTAATTTTTTTAATTGAATAAAAATTTTAATTTTAATTAATTACAGGATCACATAACAGAATTTTTTTTTAACAAAATACATCTTTTAATTAAGCATGCATTTTGAGCCTCTTCCCATAGACTGGATGGGTCCGAAATGTACTACAAATCTATAATTATTGGGTCGAAGACCACATACCAAATTTCATTTTTGATTTATTATGTTCATATATACATGGAAAGAAAATCCATACACATTGGCAGATTTAATCCAAAATATGCTACAGATCTACAATTTTAAAGTAATAAGATACCAAATGCCATTCATCTAGTTTGTTCTGTTTTTAACTTATTATGCTTAAAAATAGAAAGTTACAATTCCTTATTTTTGAATTAGGAAACTCTAAAACATGGGAAATCCATCAAAATCTCAAGGTCAGTTCTTATTTTATTGCTACAATACTTTTTCTTTGAACAAGTTTTAAAAAAAACTTATTGAAAATAAATGATTAAACACATATTTTTATTTCATTTCCATTGCTTATTTTTAATATATTTAAATTCATGAACTTTTGTAAAAGCTTATTATGCCGTTAAAAAAATTATGTCTAAATTTTTAAACTGGTGTCAGAATTACCAAGTTTGCATGTCTACCTTTTTCTTCGAATTTCAAGACATTAATTTTTAAAAGAAAAAAAGCAATGATTTTTTAAAACTGAATTGTGAACACCCGAAATACAATTTTTTAGTTTAACGAAAAAAGAAATCTAACAAAAGTCATATTTACATGTTATCATATTTCTTTAAAATAACAAATGCAATCACCCGTGGTGTAGTTGGAAATTAAGCAGCACCAGAATGTTCTAACCTGGGCGAGAAAAACTGCACTGTTTTAAAGGATGTCTTTGCAATCTTTTCTTATTTATTTCTTGTAAGAAAAAGAAAAGAAAAAGTAGCGCTGGAACACCGTTCCGGCTCCCACTACACCACTGGCAACAACACTCTGTCTAATTTAGGCAATAATGGATCAGCTAGTTTCTCATTATTTCAATGTTTAAGGATGCTAATCCCCAACATATGAAAATTAGCATGATTATTAAAAAAGTTTTAGTGTACCTGTAAGTAAATTAAAGGTCACTTTTAAACAACTTCAAACTACTTAAAATTGTAATTTTGATCAGATGCATAATTGTGGGGAAACTTAGCAATCACTGGTAGGCAAAACAACCTCTGTGCTTATTAGCGACATCATTACAAGATGTTACCAGGGCATGATTACTAAATAGGCAACTGCCTATGGGCCCTACAACTTTTAGGGGGGGCCCGAGAATTTCTTTTGTGGTATTTTCAGGGTAATCTAATTTTGGGCTTATGTTTGATTTACAAGGCTCATGTACTTAAACATATTCAAATCTATCGTTTAAATTTCAGAACATTATTCCTCTAATTTTTTTCATGTTTTCAAATTTGTTTACAGATCAATGTGGTCCCGTTTTTTTTTTTGTAGTTAGATGAATAATTCAGAAGACAACAGCTCTGGAAACTTTTGTATTAGAAAATTATAATTCTGTCAAAAATGTTCTGTAAATTTTTCAAATGTTAACTTTTTGTTTAAAATTACTTTTAAATTTTTTTTTTATACACGATTTAAATTTTTTTATAAAATCAACTCTTTTGACAGTAATTCACAATTTAAATATATTGTTAATTCAGTTTATAATAATATGTTTCAACTCTTTTGACAGTAATTCACAATTTAAATATATTGTTAATTCAGTTTATAATAATATGTT
>BGPR01000028.1:1909070-1998728 GCA_013235015.1 Araneus ventricosus | reverse complement strand
AATTCACAATTTAAATATATTGTTAATTCAGTTTATAATAATATGTTAATCTCTATACATACAGGTTTCCAAGTAAGTTAAAATCAATAAAAAATATCTGGTTTTGGAAATTGGGAAGGGGGTCCCGAAACCAACATTGCCTAAAGGCTCCCGTAGGGCTACAACCGGCTCTGGTTGTTACACAACATTATTTTTACGCGAAATGTCCCTACTAATGATTACTAGGAATTAATTTTCTTAACTACCAAGAAACACATTTTCAACTTTATAGACAAAATAGGTAGTGATGCGTATTTCATCAATCTGATGAGCATTTCATCTGAAGCAGCAATAAACTGAAATTCTTGCATAATATATATCAATAAATGTAATATATTTTGCTCTGACGGAGGAAAAGTATTTAAAAGCATGCAGGTATTCCTGGAAGAATGAGATGATAAAATATATGCAGACTGTCTAAAAAAATCCTAAACATGTGACAACATAGTACAAATTAATTAGCAAATTATCAACAGTTCAATTCGGTACTTTGTATTATGTTTATTTCAAATGAAAAATATAAACTGCTATTTAATAAATGCAATTAAATTACTATAATTTTTCATCAGAAGATTTAAATTATTCATATACAAATGCGCAATTTAAATGTTCTGGGAGAAAATATTAAAATTTGACCATGTATCCAAATGTTACATTTTGTACGCTTGCTCAAATACTTTATTTCAAATATTAATGTTAATAATTTTGAAGTTAATTAACTAAAGTTTAGCATATTTGAAAAACTTGCTGGTCCATGTAAAAGCCAATACCTCTAATGATTTTTGAATCATAATAAATATATCAAAATCCGAGAAAAGAATGAATTCCAACATTCGCACAAACGTTAGATACTTAATTTTAGAAATAATATTTCAAATCTATTTCATTTCACAATGAAACAGGATACAAAATTAATCTGACGAATGTTCTAGGGTTCTTCCTATGAAATGTTGTATATGACAAATGGGATCACAGATGGAAAGTCTCCATTAACTAGTCTAGGAAATTTAAAGGGAGCAATCACTAACATTCCTGACCTTTCATTAAAAAAAAAAATGAGTGCTTTTTAAAAATCTTTATATCTGAAAATACAATTCATTGTCCTAAAATAAACTATTTTAAATGTTTAATTTTTCAAATAAATTGTTAAACTACATAAAACAATCCATGTCAACAGTCGAAGAAGAGTGTCAATTCCTTACTGATAGAACACAATATTAATCGTACTACCAAAATGGTTAATCTGTAGTTTATGGTGCGGTCTTGTTTTACGCCATTTTTTTCTTGGCACAACTCCAAGTCGCATTGCCAACAGGAAATGGACGATACAAAATAGTGAAATTAATCATTTTGATGCTTTACATTTTCAATGAGCAAGCGAAGCTACTAGGTTCCTGGTCCCGCTGCTAGAGAAGCCACAGGATGTTTTTTTAAGCTAAAAAAATTTGTCTGGTACCCACTTCAGATACCGCAAACACTGCGAGCAAAGCTGGCGATGCCACTCAGAGTTGTGCCAAGAAAAGATGGCAGAAAACAAGACTGTACTGCAAATTACAATTTTACCAATAAATCAACATCAGGTTTTGTACAAAATTTAAAAATTTTAACAAAACATGCATTTAAAGAATTTGAATTTATGTTGCAGGTGTACAAAGAATGATCTTGTATATAGTTTGCTGGACAAAGCCCTTTATACACAGTTATATTTAATCTTTTTCTGGAAAGCAGAATACACTAATTTTAGTCCTCATTGCATTTGGGATCTGATTAACCCTTTGAGGACGGCTGCATGTTTAACGCTATGAGTAGTTGGCATACCCGTGTGACATTCGTCCTAAAAGGGCTAATGACATTTTTCTGCTTTACAGAAATACCATATGGACTTCATAAAAACTAAAAAGCAAGCAGCACATGTAGCAAGATTTGTCACTATTAAATATGAACTTAGTGGAATTCACATATGCATAACTTCTCTATAATTAACTCGCTTATGGATAGCAAGAGTTAATCTCATGTACTCAATGAGGTCTTCTCTAACACAAATTCCAAGCAGCTTCATTAATTAGCCACATAACTAAGATTTTGATCATTTAGAATTTTTGCTTAAATAAAGAATAGTATAAAACTACTATAAAGATTATATGTCAGCTTCATAAACTGTAAATTTAAAAATATCAAATACTACATAGAAAAAACTTCTGGATGTTGCTAGAAGATAAATTCTTAGTATATAGTTTATTAATAATGGTAATACTAAACAATAAACTTTTTAAAAAACTGCGAAATTAAAAAGTTTTTTTAAAATTGGATGCTGAATACTATTAGGTGTGTGAATTAGTTTTAAAGGATTTTCAAGAGATAGTGCAAATGGTTCCAAATTGCATCAGGTCATATTGTTGCTAACTTCATGTCAAAGCAACATTACTTGGCTTTAATTTTCAGTATATGTGTTATTTTGCCGAAGTGTAAAGGACATTTTTTTTTTGCATTGACTATGTCAAATTTAGTGCCAACAAAACAATTTGTGGGAAGCTCTGCTTTTTTGCTTCCATTTAAAGAAAAGTGGAGCATGGGATGGTGTTATGTCCGGAACTTATGGAGATTCTGCTCCTTTGATTTAAAATAAAAAAAGGCGACTTTGATACGGAAGATAAGGAACATCCAGGCTAACTGAAAAAGATTAAAGATAAGGAACTAGAAGCTTTACTCGATAAAGCCTCGAGTTAAACCCAAGAAGAACTTGCAGAATCATTAAATTTTGATCAATCAATAATTTCCAGATATTTAAAGGCCATTGGAATGGTTCGCAAGCAAGGAAATTGTGTTTGTACAAGTTGAAGTCAAGGGACGACAAGAGGCACAGGATGTCCTCTGAATTGTTTCAAAGACACAGAAGAAAGGTTTTATCACATATCATGATGAAAAATTTATACACTACGATAATCCAAAACATCATTGTTCAGGCCAGACAAACCATCAACATTGACAGCAAATCTGAATATTCATGGGACGCTGTATTTGGTGGGATCAGATGGGTGTAGTGTTTTATGGGCTCCTCCAACCCAATGAAACCATCACTAGGAACACCGTCAACAAGAATTGATGCAACTGAGCCGAGCATTGAAGCAAAAATGGCCAGATTAGGCGACAAGGCACAACAAAGTGATTTTCCAGCACAACAACGCTTGGTCTTATGTCACGAAACCACTCAAGGAAAGGTTAGAAGAGCATAACTGATATGTCCATATTTTGCAGATATGGCTTCTTCCGATTACCACATATTCCAATTGATGACTCATGGCTTGTATGAGTTGCACCTCCATTCTTATGAGGATACCCAAAAAAAAGTCGATTCGTAGATAGCCTCTAAAGATGTATCGTTCTTACGACGTGGAATCCATGTACAACCAGAAAAATGGTAAAAAGTAGTGCTAGCGATAGACAACATTTTGAGTAATAAATTTGCAATCACTTTTTCACAATAATGCCATATTTTTACCAAAATATGTCTTAAAATTAATTCACACACCCATGAAGAACAGATGAAATAACTCGAGACAATCATCTATGATAAAAATTAGGTATATAAGATAAGGAAATACTTAAAACACAAATCGTCATTCTACACAGAAAACATTCAAGTTACTACCACATTCTGTACATTTATCAACCAACCTAATACAAGAATAAATTAAAAATGCATGCATCAGCTTGTAATTTTTTCCAGTTTTAAATAAAGATCTGTAACCTTTTGTCCCTGAATGATTTATGGTATTTTGCATTGCTGATGGTACATTTATATACATATAATATAATATATATGTATGTACCATATAATATACATATATATACCCTCAGAGATGAAGGGGTTAAGTAGATGAAAGTCACAAACTTAATTTGCTTTTCTAATATCAATTACATATATGCATATTCGACTCATCTGAATGAATGGCAGTAAAATACCAATAATAATGCAATTGTTTTTCAAATTTCTATAAATGTAGTTAATATTTACGCAACTACTCTTCGAAAAGATGTGCTTTACTATTAATTTAATTGCAAGCCTATGTGCTCTATAAAAAAAAGCCCAAGAAGCTAAAAACAAGCTTTGGTCATAATATAACTTTAGGTACGAAGGAAGATTCATTGTATACATGCATTCGCATCACAATTTAAAACACTGTGCACACACATTCCCTTTCTAAATCTATAAACACAGAACTATTTCACTTTAGCATGATACAGACAGAGGTAAAAAAATCGCTGTCAATAATACTTTGTTAATGATTTGACAGAGAAGCATTTGCACAGATTTTGGGATATGTTCATCTCTAGTCAAATTAATTTGAGTGTCCATTCAATGGAAATATGCATGCGATAAATATTTTCCAATCCAAGCAAAGCAAGTTCGATAACATTGATTGCAATGAGTTAGGATAGTTTCGTATAAAACATAATGAAGGTAGATTTTCTAAGGAAAAAGACAGCATAACACTGAAGTTAGTAAATGCCAGTGAAACTTACTAAGTCGAGGAAGCGTTGTGCTCATGTTCCAATCAAGCTTTTAAACTCTTCGATCAGACAACTTTCAAACATGTGGCATTAAAAGACAAATTCGTAGAAATTTAAACACTTGAACAAGTGTCAGTACACATTTTTTACACGTGTTTCTTGGGGTTGTAATGCAGAATATGTTCGCGATTCATTAGTAAACAGACCCATGACACAGATGCCGCCACTAAAAAAGTGGTAAAATATAATTAAAATATCAACATATATTAAATGAAGCTTTCAAATATACTTCAGTATATCTTGAATTAGTCTGACAATACGGACAATTAACACGAATAACCCGGCAACGCAACAAACGTAGCTGAATTTCAGTGATATAAACAAAACATCAATAACTTGACAGTTAGAACTCGCAACCGCTAACACATGTTTATAAGAGAAAAATTTCCATAAATTATGAAAAGCTCGAAGTATCTACGAACGAATGTTGTTAAATTATAATACATTAGACTATTATAGTTCTCTGAACTTGATTAAGATGCAAATACTGACGTTCGAAGAAAGAACGCAAGATAAATTTAAAAAATCTGAAAATGGAAAGTCCTTCGAAATTGCTTAGTGAGATCAAGATTTTGGACTTGAATAAAATACAATTACTGAATTATTACTGGGCAGAAAAAGACAGTAGGAGACATAAAAAAACAATTTTTAATGTAAAAACATTATAAAATTGTTTTCTGGAATTTCTAAGATCACAAGACCACCGAAACAGATAAAGAGAACCTTTGAAGCCCAATGGACTTTCCTTGACTCGATAGCCACTTAAGAGTAAATATTACACCGTCAGAGTCATTTGGATTTTTGCAAGGACAAACTGCAATTTTTTACCTAAAGTTTGTCGAGAATCTTAACAGAAATGTGTGTCATTCTTCCGAGAAAGCCTGATTTTATATTAGTTTATTTAGTAAACGTCGCTCTAGAGTTGGCCAGTGGATCAGTTTAAGGATGACGAATATTTAACGTGGTCGTCTAAAAGCTTTATACGTCGGTTTCCATCACTAGATGTCGCTGATCGCAACTCGGCGAAAGCGATTTGCTTACGTATCTTCTTACCCTGCATTGCCTTCTCAGAGTTGAAACAATGTATTGCGCATGCGCTCTGACTGAATATTGAAAAATTTTCTCTGTACATAACGTTGACGATAACATCAGAGCACATGCGTATTACTATGGGGTTCGTAATCGTATATGGGTAATTTCTTTTACGCATGAATAAGCACACGACCAGTGTGTGTGGGGGGGCGGGGGTGAATAAGTTCCTATTACAACCGTTAAACGCGTTTGTCTATCGCAAACCAAATAATAGTAGGATGCTTTACGGCAGGGTTCGGCTACTTTTTTTCGTAAAAAGGCCGTTTTCAAAATTATATTTATCAAAATAATATTTTTGAGACCGCAAGTCAGCAACTCGAACTGTGAAAGATAGATTTTGAAAAATTGAGTCACACATTTCCTAGGCATTCTATTGAACCCAATTGACAAAGTATGAAAGACATCGTCCATTCTATTTTATAAGAAATAAAATTAAGCGCAATTCGAAATAAAACTGTTTCCTTCCTTGATGTAACAAGTAGGTTCACATTTTATTTTGTTGTCTTTAATAAAAAAAAAGGCAAAAACTTCAATATTTATAACTTTCATTTTGCTTTACGTATTTTGACTAAAAGATCTTTTAATGGCACTCTTTCCCAGATAGCAATTTTAGTTTGCAGCAAGCTTGCCACAAATTTGTCATGACAAGAGTGCAAGCTTGCCACAAACTTGTCATGACAAGAGTGCAAGCTTGCAGCAAGTTAACGAAAGCTTCGAAGTCACCATGGAACGAACTTGCAGCAAGTTTGCCACAAGCTTGCCGTGCAAACTCATTGCAAATTATAGCAAAAACAGAGTACGAACACAACCCGGAATAGAACTCGCAACCTCCCGGTTCCGAAGCGGAGACGCTAACCATTGAGCCAGCTGAACTCTGAGAGGAGAAGATAGATTTCGCTAATACATCGTTCGATTCGATTCGTATACGATTTATTTTAAACTTTTCTTGATTTCATTAATTTTTTGAGTTAAGAATTTGATTTGAAGTCAAAGAGAGAGCGATTTTCGCTAATAACAACGTTTTGCTAGTAGAATAAATTATGAAATTAGAGTTCAAAAGTAATTACGTTAAAATGGGACAAAATGTATAAGTTTATTTTTCAACAAACATTGACTGTTTTTTCGGTTTAATTTTGTTTATAAACGCTAAAATTTCAACATTAAGAAAAAGGCGATATAGTTTACTTTAAAGTGCGAGTGATATATTTAGTAAACAGATGGAAAATGTTTCAAAAACTTTTTTATAAAAAAGTTAGTTTTTTTTCACAAATTATGATTGATTTATTGAATTAATAAAAAGAAGGACGGTCTAGGAGATGCTATTAAAAATCGGATGTTTTTTTTTAAACAGAGACAAAGATAATTATCTCTTTGTGCTGTCTTTGCAGGAAGCTTGTTTCGCATACTTGCTGCAAGTTTGATTTGCAAGCGAGGGTGGCGCTAGTTGTCACAGCGAACTTGCTACAAGTTCGTTTCAAGTTTGACGCGTCAAATTTTGCCATGACAAGTCAAAATCAAACTTGCTGCAAACTTACGTGCTATCTGGGTTTATTTTTTCAAAATAACATTTGCATTTTAGAGGAACGCACGTCTTGCAAATAATAGCCTTATCATGATCTTTTTTCATACTTTGCCTAAATAGCATTTGTCATTCTATATAATGCCTAGGTATTATATACAATGCAGAGAAGGTATATAATAATTCTCATATTTCATACTTTGCCTAAAAATGCCTAGGTATTCGATAGAATGCCGGCGTTTCATACATTGTCAGTAACACCTATAAGAAATAGAAAAGTGTCGTCTTCATTCTGTGTTAGCATGCATCATATATAACACTGTTCTTTCTAACGAATTAAATATGATGTATAGATGATAGGCCAGGAGGGAGAGACGTGAATAAACTCAGATAAGTTAGAACCATGACCGTCTAAAATCCAAAATATTATTTTATTTTTTCAATATAAAACGTATTTCTGTTTTACATACAATAAATCCCGTTTAAAACTGACACCGTAAGAAACGGAATCCTGTCTTAAGCGGAAAAATATTTGGTCCCGTCAAAAAATATAGGAAGTTCCATAGTTCATCCCCTCCTTAAAACGGAACCTGTCTAACGTGGAAACGGACAGAATTTCTAAGAACAATTCATAATATTTCATTGTTAGAAAACCTGTTCTAATGGACAAAAATTCGCGCCATTTCTAAAAGTTCTTTTTATTTCCTTCGGTGAAAAGAAAAGAAAAGCATTCCGTGGAGCAAACCGTTTTTGTTTTTCTTTCATATAATGATATGTATATCACACATTTTAAATGCGCTGACTCATCGCTGTAGTTTAGCTTTTCGTCATTTAATTTTAAGCGCTGATCAGGATCGAATGATATTTTTTAGTCATGGCAATGCATAAAAATAATGTTTTGGATATTGATACTAAAATGGAAATCATTAAAGCAAAAGAGCAAGATAATTTGAGAGCGAAACAAATTATTGAAAAATTCAAAATAGGAAAATCTCAATTTTACGAAATCTTTAAGAAGAAGAACGAAATAACTGAACTATCGTTGAATGGAAATGGCTCAACCAAGAGAAAAATGCGGAAAACAGCCAAAGAAGAAATTAATGAAATTGTATGGGAGTGGTTTTTAGATGCAAGATCTCTAAATCTGCCGATATCTAGACCTATATTACAAGCCCATGCTAAAGGTATTGCAGAAAAATTAGGAAAAACTGATTTTCATGCATCAAATGGATGGCTTGAAAGTTTCAGAAAAAGACATGGGATATCTTTCAAAGCAGTCTGTGGTGAAGCTGGGGACGTTTCGGATGAGGCTGTAAATACGTGGATTTAAAAAAATGAAAAACTCAATGAAGGCTATGAACCTCAAAATATTGCGAACGCCGATGAAAAGTGGAATTTTTTTCGTGGCTATGGCTTTTTTAATACAAAATCTTTATGTATTAAAAAAGCAAAGTGTAACGGTGGTAAACAATCAAAAGAACGTCTCACAGCTCTCTTTTGTGCCTGTATGACTGGCGAAATCGAAAAGTTGTTGGTAATTGGCAAGGTTGCAAAGCCTCGGTGCTTTAAAAATCTGGACTTAAAAAAACTTCCTGTTATATGGAAATCGAACAAAAAGGCATTGATGACTGCTGCAATAATGGAAGAATGGTTAAAAACTCTTAATGCAAAAATGAAAAAAGAAAGAAGGCATATTTTGCTGTTTATAGGTAATGCCATTTGCCATTCTCACATAAAACTTTCAAACATAAAATTGGCTTGGTTTCCTCCAAATACAACCAGCGTTACTCAATCTATGGATCAAGAAATTATTCGTTGTTTCAAAGTAAATTATCGAAAATTTCTAATGTAATCTTTACTAGCTAATATGAAAACAACATCAAATGCAAGTGATATAATAAAATCTGTAACAGTTCTTGACGCAGTGATGTGGTTATCGAAAGCTTGGAAAGAAATAAGCAAACAGACAATTCAAAAATATTTTATTGAAGCCAATTTTCCTGCAAATGTTTGCATCGAAAAACATTCATCAACCGTAGATATAGATGTACGTGATCTGCAAATTTTGTTAAACAACGGAAATTTTTCCGATATGAGTGCGAAAGAATTCATATCAATCGACGATGATATTTTAACAGAGGTTCCTATTGATAATGTGAATGATATAATTCAAAGGTATATGAGCAATGACAGCAGTGACGATGATGAATGTAATATAAATGAGGACATTTCCGATAAAGAAGAACTCTCCATGAAATCGTATGGATCCTTTTTAGATACAGTATCTGAACTTGAAAAGTTTACCTTAAGTCAGAGAGTTGTTGAAATGCTTGAACTTTTGAAGAATACGACAATATTAACGGAACGAAGAATTATTCATAAAAGATATTTACAGAAAACAATGCTGGATTATTTTAAAATGTAAATTTAGCAAATAAGCTTATTTTCCTATAATTTGTAGCTTTTGAGTAAAGATAATCATTTATTTAGAGTAAGTAATTACTATGATATTTATTTCTATCTAGTGTCCAAAAGCAATATTATTAAAATAAAATGCCTATAAACATATAACTTTTATATGTTTCCTTAATTTTTATTGTTATTGTGTAATTTTAAAATTTAAATAAATCTTAATATTAAAATGCGTCACTTATTAAAACGAAATTATTGCAATATTATATTTTTATGGTATTTTGTTAATCTTAGATAATCTCTATAGACAAAACGCTAAGGCGGAAAAGGACGTAGCGGAAAAAGGGGGTTAATTTCTCTTTTGTCGATGGCAACGTCTGTTACCAAACAAAACCGGAAGCCTTCGCCATGTTAGGCATAACTTCATAGAAATAGCCTGTTACTATATTCTTTGTGGTGTAAGATAACTTTTTCTCCAAAAAAATGAATTTAAGACGTAGAGTTTATAATATTTCTTACAATATAATGAAACTTTGGATGAAATGATTCAAAAGAGATCAGTTAGAAATGAAGGAGATGGCTTATGAGAGCCAGAGAACGTTCAGATCAAAGTCAAAACAGTTTAAGTCAGCGACTTGTGTTTTTCTAAAAAAAAATGCTTGAATCAGAAACTTGCAAATAAATTTTATCAAACCTTTCCCTCAATCTAAAAGTCAGTAATCTTTAAATTTCCAAACTATGATATAAATGACAGTTGAAATAAGAAAAATCCCTCTTTCACTTTCCCAGCCATGCGTTACGATAGTACAGCTGTCAAGGCATTGCGCTTGGAATTCAGTGTGTGTTCCGGGGTTCGGTCCCTAGGTGAAAACTTTTTTTTCCCAGTGCTTTCACTCGCCATTATTACTGTCTTCTTCCTCCCATAATTATCTACTCATTTTAGTATCACCTTAATCGATTTATTTTTAATCCCTGAAAATTAAAAACTTTCAATTAATCTTTACATATTTTTCTTACATATACCTAAGCACTTTTTCCCTCCATTCTCTTTGCCGCATGACTAATATTTTGAATAGTTTAAGTTTCAGACAATATTTTCCTAAAACATATGGGAAAATAATTTTTTTACTAGATTTTATTCCTTTTCCCAAACATGATATATTATCCGATAAATTTAAAATAACTCCTAATGTAAATTCCATCTCTCCAATTTACAAGTGTTTTAAATTAAGAAAAGAATAAAAACTTAAAAAAAAACACTGTTCATTAGTGTACTAAAAGTAATTTTTTATTTTAATTATTTTCTACATTTCAAATTTTAATTTAGAATTCATTATTATAAATATAATTATTTTAACAATTTCTTCTTAAATTCATAAGCAGATAGTGCCAATGGTGCAGTACAACGAAATAACGTTTTATTCAAACGCACAATACCTGCAAATAACGTTCTATTAGCGCAGTGCCTACAAATTACGTTCGTTCTATTAGCGCAGTGCCTACAAATAACGTTTTATTCGAACGCATCGTACCCGCAAATAAATAAGGTTCAGGGCCAAAAAATGTTATTCCTTCTTGATTAAGGTGAAAGCATTGAAAGGAAATCAGCTTAAGATTTTTATTTATTAATAATATTGTCTTTTTTATGTTCAGAGTGCTAAGATGTCACGCCACAATCTCTTTATTAATAATATTAAATCTAATTTGTTTTTAGAATAATTTTTAGAATAATTATAATTGTTTTAATTATCCCACTCTTATGTATTTGTTTATTTATGCACTTTCATAATTTTCTTTGAAGAAAAATATCTTTTTTGAGGCTAAAAAATTTTATTATGTGCTGATTTAAGTTAAAGCATCAGAATCAAAATAAAGCTGATTCACACACACACACACACACACACACACAATACACACACATATATAAACTACACAATACATTACTTCTTGCTACACACAATAACAATACCACACACACACACACACCTACTACCACACAAACTGTTATAACATAATAATACATGATGATATTATATAAGATATTTTAATTTCCGGTATCTAATAACGACACTCCATTTTTTTAAATACCATTTCATCATAATTAACGCATTACAACTTTCTTTTCAAGTCACGAGGTTCTAAAAGGGAAATCCCTCTCTGGGTACTTAAGTTGCTCTTTGCGCTTCATTTCTGCCTTTTCACGCCAGATGTAAGCTTTCTTTCACAACAACGCGCATTAGTGTAAACTTCTGAATACTATTGGAGCTACGTAAAAATTGGCTTACCTATGAAGAAATAACGTAATGCCTGAATAAAAGAAGATTAAGTAATATTTCTCCTTCCATGATCAAAATGGACTGCATTTCACCTTAAAAAGCCTTATTTTGATTTATATATATATATATATATATATATATATATATATATATATATATATATATTAAAGAGTAGTAATGACATTACATGAGCGAAAAGTGTTTGCGTAGAAAACCTGGGAGGATTCTGTCCTAGTATTTTTTTATTCAGAGCCTCTAGTATTTTTATTACAATTTATTTAATTTAAATAATGAATGAATATTTGAAAACCTCATATATTATGAAACCTGTAGAAAGGAATCTGCTCTAAACGAAAAAAATTTCTGGTCCCTTAAGATTCTGTTTATAGGTTTTACTGTACCTGCAAAATATTGTAATATAAAGTGAAATAAAAAAGGACTTAAATATGCAAGAACTATTACATTTAACTCTGAAATTTTTTAAATATATTGTCTATATACGAATCAAAAAACCAAATTACCCAAATCCTTTTAATGATGTCTTTTCATTCAATTTTGAAAGCACAACCCAAAACTGATAATTTTCATAGATTCTCACAACAGGACAAATTTCTGAATTGATACATTCATTAAATTACCAACAATGAAATAAGCTTCAAAGCTAAGAAACATATTTCAACTATATAATTAAATTCAAAATTATAAAGAAAATATGAACTGTTTTACTCTACAATTTTCAGTAAGCATTTATAAAAAAATTTAAATTAATATTCTTATTCCATTCTTTACTTGAAAGGAAACTTTTTTTTTTTCGTATACAAGTATTAAAGAGAAAGTATGTAATCATCAAAAATTCGAACTCGAGATTTTTGATGAACCTCTACGATTTAGACCTCCTGAGTCCAAAACACAATTTTAGAATCATGGTTCTGTGAACACGATAACTCAAAACGGTTAGAGCAAGAGGAGGAAATTTGATATTTGATCTTTACACATAATTTGTAAGTTTCTATCAAATGTTGTTTCTATTCAAATTCTTGGACAAAATCCATGCACAGGAAGTTTTCTGTCCGTGTTCATGTGAACACGATTAGTCAAAACTTAAATAGCTAGATGGATAAATTTTGGTACACAGTTTCATGGTAGGGACTGGGTCTGGTAGTGGTGCGGAATCAATGAGGCCCACCCTATATCTATAATCATAACATTATTCATCATATATATTTAATTATATATTTAATTTTATATTTAATTATATATATTTTTATATTTATATAATTTTTTATTATTATTTTAATTTAAATCTATAATATTTAATAATTATATATTTAATTTAATTTTTTTATATATTTAATTTAATTTTTTATTATATATTAATTTTTCTAGTCCTTAAAATAAGTCCCTTTTACACTCTTAATTTTCTACGCTTTAAAATAACGAATTATGGTTAGAGTTATTTGATTTTAATTCTGCTAAATATTTCGTATACGGGTTTAGCGACAAAGTATGAGGTGTTGCCCATTAGTAGGACATCTGTTGAAAGAGCGAACCTAAAAAAATTTCTTGAAGATTTAGAGTTTAGTAATTTTGTACCGGTGTTTGTAATTTATAATTAAACTGGTTCATTAGAAGATATTTTTGAATTCATAAAATAATAAATCATTTTGTTAGATAGTATTTTTGAAAATATTGAAAAACGCGAAATATTGCTTAATTTTAAGTAAATGAAATTTTAATTTACTTTTCTACTTAAAAGTTGAGAATTATTTTCATCTTTTCTAAGAGATAAAGCAAATTTCATAAAGATCGAGTAAAACTATAGATTTTGTACAAATAATTATTATAATGTAAGAACTTTGTTGTATTAAAACACCATTTTCATTGTTTCAGTTTTTTCTTTAAGTCCAGTCTTTTTCTTTCTTTCTTTCTTCTTTTAAATAAATTTAGTTTTTGATAAATTTTCCATGTTATTTTGATAAATTTTTTAGCAATGACCTTAAAACTCATCTCTTTCCACTTAAGGCAAGATAATTTCCTGGAGATTATGTAATTCATTTATTGTTATAATTAGGTTAAATTTTCACTTTATAATAAGCTTAATAATGTCCAAACTGTGGATTATAATGATGCAAAATTTAAAAAAATAATCTTCATTGTATCTCGCGTTTTTTAAACCTTTTCAACAGTTGAATGTAAAGACTTATGCCATTAGTTTCATTAGATACAAAAACATACTGCATCAAAATTTATCTCCAAATACTAATGCATTTCCTATCTACTGGGGTTTTTTTTGTTTTTGTTTTTTGCACAACTAATTTCTTTCTCGGTCGTTTGTAGCAATTAATACTTTCAACTTAAAAAATAAATTAAATAAGATGGCGAATTTAAAGTTTGTTAATATTATAAAATTAAGACAATTAGTAAGATGGACGAGTCGGTTGGTAGCCAAATGCGGCTAGCGTTTAATACTATAAAGACAATGTAAAAATAGAGAAATGATAATTTCAGCTTACTTCTCAATTTTTTCTTTCCTTTTGCAAGATACGCTAAGTATGCCTTTACTCTCGTCCGAGAAAAAAAATAGAAATTACACTTTTCTTAACAATTATTTTCGATGAACGATAGACCAATAAGGTTGAGGCCCTTTACTCTTCTAAACGCAAACTCCCCCCAAACGCATAAAGAAAAGCGTGAGTGTCGTCTTTTCATGGATGTCATTTGGTGTCCTAGTCACAGTTTTATCCAAGAAAACCTTTTCCTACAGGCCAGTTCCCTTGTTTGTCAGATTTATGACAGTAAAATGAAACTATAAAAAAGAAAGAAAAAATGTACCTCTTATAAAAAGCCATCTCTCACAAGAGCCGCACCTTCTTTGCACAAAGGGAAGTAATTACTTCTGTCTTTCCAGGGGCTTCCGAAACCATCAAAAAATCTTAATGAGTATTGCGGCTCGACTTCGCACAGAAGAGGTACTCTGTTCCAATGGCCCGAGGGTTGGTGGGATGGCTGCAACATTCTAGAGAAACATCTGATGGGAAGATCAAAGGAAGTGGACAGAGAACTCAGTACAGTCCCTACGGGCAGTTGTAATTGCGTATGCGTCTTGGGTCGGTATTCGACCACCTGCTGTTCGGCTGGTCGAATTACGACTGCAATAATTCCCCAACGACGGTTGTGGGACGCTGAAACATGGACCTTAGGTATAGGGATATTTTATTTTTTTTTGCTTTAGAAAAGCTTACTATAGAGAAAGAGTTTTTTACTCTCCCATACTTCCTGGGGGCCCAAATTGTCTTCTGTTTAAGGGGGCCCACTTGCCATCGGTCAAGCTGGCAACCTCGCCAGTCCGCCACTGGTTTTATCATCAGGAATGTAGGTCCGCATAAAATTTTGGATCAAATCCGTCAAAGGGTTGACTGTCTGTCGGTCTGTATAATCGCATAATTTTGAACACAATAACTCCTAACACTACTTAGATAAACAAAAATTGGTTTCAGGTCTGCGAACATTAGTTGTAGATCCGCTCCCAATTTTTGTTTCAATCGGTTCATAAAAAGACGTTCAAATTGCATATTTGGTTTTCTTCGCCATATTATGACACAAAAAGAAATGTCTTTATGCTCTTTTAAATAGGCTTCAATTGCACGTATTTCGCTTATAAACGATGCTAATTTATTAAAAATAAATGTTTTTACACTGAAAATTCTTTAGCATGTTGTTTTTTAGTTGTGCTAGAATGACGCACTTACAATTTCTTATTATAATGTCGTTCCGCCTCGGTTCCTACTCATATAAATATTAAATAATGTTATTACATAGCATATATTCGACAGTGCGTCGTCTCTCCATATTTTCTAACACATTGGTCTTTCCTTTTTCAGCTCAGATAAATAAGTTGCATTCTTCTTCTTTTCTGGACAATAAAGTTTGATAAAGAAATACCTATCAGATGACTCGAGGTCTTCTCTATCTAGTGGCTGCTCATCCATTAGGGCTGCAGAGCTGTAGCACCCCTTGAAATTTTTTTAATGCTTATTTTTCTTTTTTAAAAAGAAATCCAATAAGGTTACTTTTTCTCATTGAAAAGTTCGACGAAGCGAAAAGGAAGAAAGAAATATGTAAAGGGAAACTGCTATTATCGTCAAAATTTCGTTATACCAGTGGTTCCCAAACTATTTTGGTCGTGGAACCCCAAAATTTGTTGCAAATGATCGCGGAACCCTGAATATTTTTTAATTAACGACTTTTCAAAATTAATATCTGATATTAAATGAAGCAAGTATTATTTTTATATTTCAGATTTTATTGAATTAAGCAAAACTAAAAAAACCCAATTCATCATAGAAATAATTAATAAAAATACAAAACATAAACTAAAATAAATGGAAAATCTTTAATGTGAAGGATGCACCTGCTTCTTTGATTCCATGATTCTCTTAAAATTAGGCGTTAGGTTTGATAACTGAATTCTCATATCTGGTGCAGCATCAAGTTTGTTACGATATTTGTTTTTTGTCGCAACATATTTTGAAAACCCAGCTTCACACAAATAAGTGATTGCAAACGGCAATAGAATTCGAATAGCCTGTTTTGCTAAATTTGGATATTTATCGAATACATCTGACCAGAATAATGTTAATGAAACTGTTCTAAATTTGGCTTCTAATTGTGTATCCGAATTCAATTCAATCAAATTTTCATAATCCATGGAATGAAATCCTTTTGGTTTTTCTTTTATTTTAAAAGGATTTTGTACCCAATAATTATCTTGATTCTCTAGGTTTGGAAAATAATCACCGAGTGATTACTGTAAACTGGACAGATGTGTTTTTATACCATCACGGATTTCCATATCTAAATCCACTTCAGATTCTTTGAGAAAATCACTAAGCGCCTGGAAACACTCTAAGTTATTTTGCTCCACAGCTGAAATCCAATATTGTATTTTCCTTGAAAAGGCAACCAATTTATCTTTTGCTTACAATATGTTGACTTGTTTTCCTTGCAGAGCCAAACATAATTCGTTCAATTTTCCAAATATATCAGCAAGGTATGCAAGTGTAGATAGCCAAGCCATATTATTTAATCTGTTTGATAATTCAAATTTATGACCAATAAAATAAGCTATCAGTTCCATTCGCAATTCAGATATTCGCACAAGCATTTTACCACGCGATAACCATCTAACTTCAGTATGAAGAAGTAAAGTGGTGTGAAGACTTCCCATATCTTCGCACATGACTTTGAAAATACGTGATTGCAATGGTTTGCTTTTGATAAAATTAATAATCTTCACTGCTTCGTCTAGAACAGATTTAAATGTCGCCGAAATCCTTTTTGTTACTAATGCATATCTGTGAAGAATGCAAAGAGTACTGTTACAGTTTTTTGCAACATTTTTAATCCGTGCTACAACACCACGCACTTTTCCTGTCATTGCTTTTGTTCCATCGCTGCATACTTCAATACATTTTCCCCAATTAATTTCATGCTTTGTCATAAAATTATCAATGCAGTTAAATATATTGTCCCCCGTGGTGTTAATGCTCACACTTTCACATAAAAGCAAATCTTCTTCAATTTTTTTATTAAAATCATATCGAACGAAAACAAGCAAAATTGCTAATCCAGCAACGTGTGTGGACTCATCTAGTTGTAATGCATAAGCGTTACACGCCTGCAACCGTGAAATAAGTTCTAATTCAATGTCATCGGCAATATCGTTAATACGCTTTTTTACAGTATTGTTAGAAAGAGACACACTTTCAACTTGTTTATTATAACTTTCGCCCAATACACACGAAACGATATCTTGAACACAAGGTTTAATAAGTGATTCACCAATAACATGTGCCTCGCCTGCTAGAGCAATACGGTAAGATACTTTATACGACGCTTCCGTTATCTTTTGATTATCTGTTTTGAATTTTTTTCCATAAAACTCCGTCTTTTATTATGGCTTTCAAGTTTTCTTTTTTAAAAAGAAATATCTTTGCCTTTATCTGCTGGGTGATTTTTTTCCAAATGCCTCAGTAGTTTTGTTGGTGCTGTAAGATCCCCTAAGATCCCCCAGATCATTAGCGGTAACTTTTTTTCCCACGCCATGGGTCACAGGACAGAGCAGGTGCCTCAGCGGGAAGTCCTCATTAAAACGCCGCCAAAGGGAGCTGGATTCCAGGTGGCGCCCGCGGTCTGCTCTTTAGTGGACGTGATGAAAAGGGTAAATTATCTCGAGTCTGAGAAACCGCTGGCGACGAAAGGACAGGCCCAGAAAAGGTAAGGAGCCAATAAGGGCTCGCTGAGGTGGACTCCACTTACAAAATTGAAGTGGATTTGTGGAGAGGTTTTTCTGGACCGTTCCCCCAGGAGGAGGACGAGAGAGTAAAAAGGAAGGTGCGAGGGAAGAGAAGACGGAGATTTTTGGAAGGCTTCTTAGGAAGAGGACAGAGACGAGCAAGGGCTCGAAATTCTTGGTAGTAACAAGATAGACTTGGGTCACTGAGACCTCAAGTCCGGTCGACGGAGACCAACTTCATTCTTTTAGGCCACTCGTAGAAGTCGGCCTGTTTGGTTATGTGAGCACTGTAATCTTCTGTACCTGAACTGTCAATATGTATGTAATAATTTCATCTTATTTAATCAAGATCTTATTTAATAAGAGTATTTCTTGGCTCTGGACCTTCCTCCCCAGAGTCTTTGGCTGTCCAAAACGTTACAGTGCTAAGGAGCTGTTTGCCAATATTTTGTTGCAAAGCAAACAAACCGCATCTGGAGCCTTCTCGCTACCAGTACTAGTAAATCCAAACGACAGGTAACTAGTATCATATTTACGTCTTTTCGTTCATACCACTTGTCCAAAATTGGAAGATGGTAGAGTTCGAAGATGAGGCTGTAGCTGTACGGAACTGGAAGTTGATTGCATTGCGGGTTCCAGAATAGCCGTATCTTTAGATTCTGCGATTTTTGCATTACTACTAACAACGTCAGTTTTCTTTAACGACCCATTTTCTAACCAACGATCCATTATAAGGGCAATTTTTAAGTTTTAGATATTACGGTATTTGAATTACAGTTACCGTTTATAATACAAGGGCACAATGGCATTGGCTCAAATGGATGGTTAACCGACTTTGTTTACAAACAAATTAGCCCTCCTACTAGTCTTCCGGTGTATCCTTCCGCCCATGCCCATGTATTTCTAACGGAAATGGTGTGAAAAGGCTCCGTTTTTGTTTAGGTTTTTCAATAATCCACAGTTTTTTATTTTTTTATACATTACTTTTATTATTTTTTTCTTTTCCATTTAATCGTTGTCTTTTAAGAATATGCAATGCAGAAAAGTCAGTGATTATGAAGAAAACAAATAAAAACGTGCTTTGTATGGATCAACTGGTGGTGGTATAAGAAGCCAAGGGACATAGAGTCTATGTCCCTTGGCTAGACAATCGTCTAGCCATCTCGGATAGACAATCGCCAAAGCAGTATCCCGGAAAAGAAGTTTAGAATCTGCCACTATGGACATCTATTGGTAGGATCGAAAGTTTGATCTCGGTTAAACATCTATACACCGGTATATTGCACAAAAAAAATTTCATAAATTTTGGGGGTCGATTGTAAACTTTCCGAGGAAAATGTGTGAATATATTAAACACCATTCTTATTTTTTTTAATCAAATAAAATTTGTCTCGCGGAACCCTTAAATTTTTTCGTGGAACCCACTTTGGGAACCACTGCGTTATACTGATGTTTTTTAGACTTTTGTCGCACACTTTTAGTCTTAAAATCGGGTCCATAATCACACTTTTTAAAATAAAGTGTTTATTATTGCCAAATGAAATTAAGCACCAGTTATATAATTGAAAGTGAAAAAAATTACATTTTTCTACATTTTTCTAAAGAAAGCTTTCTACGTCTATAACTCTACTTTGCTTGTCATGATTTTTTTCTGTCCCCAGAACAAATGACTCCTATGACAATAGCGACGGTTACAGCCGGCATTTACTTTACTACTTCAGAAATTGTTCCTATAAACAAAAAACAAACAGAAAAAACGGTTACAGGTGTCTGGAGTTTCATTGGGGATTAGTTATAAGCATACGTTCACAGTAATGCTAAAACAAAACATTCCACTAGTTTCTGATAAAATACTAAAAGAATATATGCTGGTCCTAACAGAACAAACACTTTACAACTAAGGGGTCTATTCTGGTACCCCCGGTTGGGTTGGGTTCCGCACGTTAACAACGGAACCCAACCCAACCGGGGGTACCAGAATAGACCCCTAAATGGTAAACGAAAAATGTGTGAAAATATATTGTAGTTTAAAAAACTGGTATATGGAAAATGTATAAAATATACTAACTGCTATAGTTGTCATTTGATTGTTGAAGCGAAAATACTTTGACCTTTCCTTGACATGAAAAATCGTGCACAAAATCTACTTATATGTTATATAATGTTTTGTTCAATATCTTGCTGAAGAATTAATGAAATGGTAATTTATTACTGAACAATAAATACAATGGTAAGTTATTACTGAACAATTATTGTAATCTAATAATATTTCTTTTTTTAATAACGAAAGGATGCAGGGCGGGGGACTACAGCCGTGTGCGGTAATGTGTTAAACCTCATGGATTCATAAAAATGCATTCTTGGAATTATGCCTTGTGTTTGTCCCTCCTTGTGCATGTAAACACAATAACTCCAAAACGGAACGACCTAGATAAATGAAATTAAATAACTGGTCTTGGCATCAAAATTATAGGTTTGCATATAATTTTCGATTAGTTTGCTTTTTAATTAATTTTTGTATTAAATAATAATAAGAACAATATTTGCCTTTGCTTCAGATATGTCCAAGGTGTATGAAAGGAAATTAGGGGCTTGTAATTATATGGATTTCTCTCCAAAAACCCTAGAGGTATACTTTAATGTCATTCCACAATAGTCAAGAACTTTTTTGGTACTTCATATAGGGAAATTTGGAAATCCCGTGGTTTTCTCCAGTGAGAATGAAAAAAGACGGTTGCAGCTATAGCCTATTTCAGTGACTTTAGTTTTCCTGTTAATATTGCAGACTGTAAAATGATAGAAAAAACCACGTATCTAACTAATAAAGGTATTGTAATAAATAGATATATTAATAATACATTCAAAAATTTCAGGATAAAAGGATTTCTAAAACGCCACCCTGATTTGACCGGTTACAATGGTATAAAATTGTTTATTATAATCAGATATTTATAAAATTTATTTTTCTTTCACATTTACACACAGTTTTTCAATAAATATATTTAACATTGCACTCAATGAGTTTGCTATAGAAATGTACTGAAAAACAATAGCAACTGCAAAGAATCCCTCAAAATTTCGAAAAATTATAATTCATTATTAAATTATAGTATGATACAAATTTTACTGCAAAACGTTTCTCTAGTAATCACTCAACGAGGAAAAAATACCCCCCCCCCTTTCTTTTAGAGAAATACATGCAACTGATCTCGAAATTCTTTCTGAAGCCATGGAAGTCGGTGCAAAGTATTAGAGAAATGTAAAGACATTTTAATATTAAAATTAGTTATCAATAATTTTAAAACAACAAATTGTTTGTGATGCGAATATGATCCGAAGAGACTTTTCTCTCCTCTACGAATAGCTCGGCAGTTACCAGACTGACTCATCAGTTTTACAACTGCGTGCTAGTGATGTGTCAGATTCGTTCCCTTCGTGGAGTCGGATCCACTGATCCGAGTCCGGTTGCGGATCCGGATCCGCGGATTCGTTCCGACTCCAAAACATAAATGGATTTATCGCCCATAATTACTGTAATAATCTTTATTATTGAACATGTATTTTAATATAATTATGAATCATAATCAATAAAATTATAATTTTCATTAGATAATTAATTATATTGGTATTAATTTTAATGAATAATTTTGATTAATAATTATAATTAGATAATTAATTATATTGATGATAATTTTACTAATTAATTTTAATTACTAATTATTTTTAAATTAACATTTCTGTTAATTATGTCGTTAGTGAATTTAACGAAACTTTGCTAGAACTTTCAGTATTTTGAGACGCTTTTGATTTCTATTATCTGGTTAGGACTTCCCATGAATGTCATTTAATTGTTGGAAACAATATATTTACTGAAGCGTTCACTAATGAAGTTTCAGCTCAGATTTCTTTCTAATTAAATATAATCTCACCCAATTCTAATGAGCTCCATACGGTAAAAAAATCTTTTAATCATCATCAAGGAGTATAAAACAACTCTTTGCAGTTATCAAAGATCCACTGCTGTTAAATCTGTTATTAACTATAGTAACAAAATGTAATTTTTTAGTAAATTCCTGTCAGTTGAATTAATTGCTTCTAAATTTTGAGCAAACTATAGATGTCATTTAAATATGCAGAACAAGTCACGTGCATACGTGGCTTGGTCGGGAGAACGTCGTGTCACGAACCCTCCCAGATAGCAATTTGAGCTTACAGCAAACTTGTACTGCAAATCTGCAAGCTTGCAGCAAGGTTGACACGATAAGAGTGCAAGCTTGACACAAGCTTGCAGAAGCAACGAAGTCACCACGCGACGAACTTGAAGCAAGCTTGCCACGTCAAACTCATTGCAAACATAGCAAAAACAGAGTACGAAAAAAACCTCGGATTAGAACTCGCGACCTACCGCTACCAAAGCGGACGCTTTAACCACTCGGCCAGATAAACGCTGAGAGGAAGAGATAGATTTCGCTAATAGATGGCGCATACTATTTATTTTAAACTCTTTTTTTTTTCTTGATTTCATTAATTTTTTAAATTTTGTGTTGAGAACATGATTTGAAATCAAAGAGAGAGCGATTTTCGCTAATAACTACGTTTTGCTAGTAGAATAAATTATGAAATTAGGTTTCAAAAGTAATTACTTTTAAAATGGGACAAAATGTAAGTTATTATTTTTCAGCAAACATTGACTGTTTTTTAGGTTTAATTTTGTTCATAAACGTTAAAATTTCAACATAAAGAAAAAGGCGATATAGTTTTCTTTAAAGTGCGAGTTCTATATTTAGTAAAAAGATGGAAAATGTTTCAAAATTTTTTTATAAAAAAGTTAGTTTTTTCACAAATTATCATTGATTTATTTAATTAATAAAAAGAAGGACGGTCTAGGAGATACTATTAAAAATCGGATGTTTTTTTAAAACAGAGACAAAGATAATTATCTCTTTGTGCTATCATCTACCGACCTTGCCACGTAAGCATGAGCGGAGGTTGGCATACTTCAATGAAGTGTTCAAAACCAAAAGGTATATATAAAAAAATTCGACATAATGTATTCGACGTATGTGAGTAATTCTTTAAATTACTCAAATGGAAAAATATTATTTCTTAATAATTTTTAAAATGCGTGCCTATTTGTTGACTTATCTTAAACTTTTATACCAAAAATTCTTGACTGTTTGAAAAAAGTACAGACTCAAATTTTTCTCTTAAATAGTTTTTATCAAATCTATTGATTTCAATGTACCGAGATTCAACTAATGAAACTATTTTTGATATTGAAATCTTGAGTTAAGAACAAAAAATTATAATTATTTTTAATTATAATTGTTATGAATTCTTTTTACTTGCATCTTCTTTTTACTAGCAACTCTTTTACTTCTCAAGCAATATCAAAAGAATCATTGATCAAACCAACTATTCTACTAGTTCCTTTTAAACAACCTCAGAAATCGATCTGTATGCACAGCGTAACCGATTGCATTCATTCAAATCAACCGAATGTCCTGCTCCACGCGAAGAAATTTATCTGCATCCATGACCCCAAATGATATATCGTTCATTCCAGAACGAAACAAATCCTCTTCTAAGATTATGTATCCGAATCAGCGATTCTGAATCGGAATCATCATGCCGCGGAATCAGAAAATCCGATTCCGATTCATGAATCCGATTCCGCAGATTCATAAATCCGAATTCATGGATCCAATTTCGCGGATTCATGAATCCAATTCTGCGGATTCGTTCCTTTTAGAGGATTCGTACCTTTTGGTCGGAATCGGATCCGATCGTTCCTTTTGAGGTGTCGGATCCGCAGATTCGTTCCGGAGTGAACGACACATCACTACTGCGTACATCAGTGGATGGAAGGGGGAGGGCAGTGGTCAACTTCAACGACGGTATTTTCAAGCAAAGAGGGATGTCTTCCGGTTTTCCCTAGGCTAGAAGTAAAAATTCCTGAGCTCGCGTTTACCTAACTCTGTCGTGACTTTCGAGATTCCCGTGGGCCACGACTCTGGTCCAGAGTGAGACCTCGGATTCTTCTCTATGGCGCAGACAATGCATATTAACATGCGCAGAAATTATGTGTTTCACTAGGATGTATTTAATACAAGTGATGCACTCGGTAAAAACGAGAGAAAAAGAACTTGCATAAAATTTAAGCACTTTGAATGAAAAAAGAATTTATGTTCAGAATTGAATTGCGGCACCTTTTTCAGTGAAACTAAAACTTAAATGATGCGTTCAATTCTAAATCAGTAATAACAAAATCTGCAAAAGTTGTATTATATAATGATGTAACGCCACTTTTGACGAAATATTTTTTTTTTCAAACAAAACACCCGCATCTCTTGTACTTATTTACTAGTGAAAATTTAATTTAGAGCCACAGAACCGACTCTAGGGCTTTCTGAATGAATATAGGCTCACTTTAATTATAAAATAACTCTGAACATATTTATTTATTTTTATATATTTAGTTCCACATTCCTTAACTGTTTATGCATTTTTAGTATACTTCTAAGATAATATATCAATTAGAATAAACACAATCTTTATAAAGATTATTAGAACGTTCATCAAAGTACGCTCATAACTCAAATTAATTCAATTGCCTAGTAAAATATACTTTGGGTGATAAATACAAATGCTTCTCAAGATAGTTAAAAAGTGAAAAAAATTCGTTAGTATATAATCAAAATGTTATATGAATACTATCAAATATTAAAATAAACTTATTTTTTAGACTAAAATTGCAGCAGGTTTTACAAAAATAATAAGAGAATTCAATCTCTAGAAAGGCCCCAAGATATTTCAATAACAAACTTTTAAGCGTAATGGATAAAGGCAACGTTTTTCATCGGGCGAATTATGTTTTATATTATTTTTTATTTATGAAAAACTATTTGTGAAAAGTTTTCCTAATTTTCCAATCTTGTAGCTATAGCTGAAGACGGCGTTTGAGAGGCTGTCAGTGAAGCAATTTAACCGTCTTAAAATTTTTTTTGCTTTTTTTGCTTTTATGATGTATTTATGTTAACTACTAAATCATAAATAAGTATATAAATTGATCTTAAATACTACTGATGCCATTCAGATTTTGCTTCTTTAAAAACTCCAATGTATTTTAGATTGTGCACTCGTTCACTTAAGTTCCATGGTTTTTCGATAAAATTTTCGAATTTATTGTCGACAAAATTTTTATTTATTCACATCTGGGACAAGAGAAGTTTGTTAAATCTTCCAATACCTTTTTTCCGACTCTGATACGGATTTTTGCGTCATTGAAGTGAAATTTTTTCATTTTTACATTTTCACAATTTTCATTTTTACAAAAAAAAAAAAAAAGAAATAAAAATATCGGAGCTTGTCGGTGCTAAATTTTAGGAATTTTAGATGAAAGAATACAGATATGACTTAAAATAGTCTCAAGGTGTGCAAATTTTTAAAATTCACTTTAAAGTTGAAAATTTAATGAAAAAAAGGACGTTTAAAGGACGGAAAATAATAAAATAATCAATAAAAAATGGTGTCCTTTACCTGGTCTGGAATTACACATGAAAAATCTAAAGAACAACGTAAAACTTTACAGAACGAAATTCGAAGGATCACTAAAACAATACTCAAGTGTTCGAAAGACATTTCCCAAAACTAACTTCCGTGAACCCTGACTGACTGTTTATGCAAAACAATCTATGATTTTCATGGCTCCAAACGGTAACTATACCGACATCCAAAGAAAATAAACCCATTTGCCGATCTCGAAATTTCAATATATGTCGCGCTACAAACCGAAACTGGATCACTGTGTGTTGGTGTGGAATGAAAGTTTGGAGAATGGCGTGGCATCTCAGGTGTACTCGTCATCTGGTCAACATTTAAAATTACGAGGTCCGTTCCAAAACAGCCCTCGTGTAGCTTAAAAACTTGACGTTAATCTAAAATAAAACAACGCCATAACAGAGAGTAGACACAGACTAGGTTTGAAATCTCGCATTGATGTTCCTTTATCTTGAAATTTTGATCATTTGTAGTGATTTCTAGAGTCAATGCTTGCTATTTATAACAGAAAATAATGTACTCTCGTTAGTGTGGAATGGAAGTTTGGAGACTGATACATTTAAAATGGAACAAAATAATAATGTCTACGTGTTATGAATACAAGCGTATGTGTTGTTGGTATGGACTGGAAATTTGAAGAGTGAGGTGACCGCTCAGGTTTTATGCTGGTCATCTAGTCACCGTTCAGAATTATGAGGTTCGTCACAAAATAGCCTTCGTCTAACTTCAAAATGGGAAATTAATATAACGTAATACAACACTACTATAGCAAAGTTTAATTGAGGGAACTGCGACGTTCTCGATAA
Source organism: Araneus ventricosus (assembly GCA_013235015.1). Taxonomy (NCBI): domain Eukaryota; kingdom Metazoa; phylum Arthropoda; class Arachnida; order Araneae; family Araneidae; genus Araneus; species Araneus ventricosus. The sequence goes on along the minus strand of BGPR01000028.1, from coordinate 1,972,157 downwards.
CAAAAATCGTCGAAATTTGAGTTTCATATAACGGGAATTTATTCCTCGTAAATATAACATTTGATGTAAAATGTATGCATTTATAGAAAGTAAGAGCTGTTTTCAACATAAAGCAGCATAAAAATATTTGTTTCTTAAGGTACTTTTTTAACAGCAAATAGAAAATGTGTTGTGCATATATAATATATATATATATATATATATATATATTAGTAAACATGTAGACTAAACGTCAATGCTTACTAGTTGTAACAGAAAATAATGCCCTGACGTTGGTGTGGAGTGTAAGTTTGGAGAATGGGTGACAGCTAAGGCGTCCTCGTCATCTAATCAACATTTAAAATACGAGGTCAGTCCCAAAACTGCCCTCGTTCAGCATAAAAATTGGACGTTAATCTAATATAAAACAACAGTATAACAGAGTACTTTCGATTATTTCTGGTGATAATTTCAGAAACTTTTATCTTAATATTATGTAGAATTTAAATAAGCTCGGTTATGATGCTTTCCACAAAAATGTCATAGATTCATAGATTTACGTTTTCTTTATATATATATATATATATATATAACAAATACGAAACAAACATAGCAGAAATGTAAAAGCAACATATACAAAATAAACATTCATAAAACAAAATGTCAAGAAAAAAATCTGCGGTAAGAAAAAGCCGAAAGTGTAATATATATATAAAAGGGGAACATAAAATAATATAGAAAAATATAACACAAACGCAACGAATGCGCAAAAATGCTGCAATTCAAGAAGATTTGTGGAAAATATATCAATATCATGAAAGTCAAAAAATGTTAAAATAAAATGGAGAGACTGTAGTAAATCGGTAAAAGCGTATAGATGCTCATCAGGGTAAGTAAAATCTATACGAACCGTTAAAAAATTAGTGAAATCATAATGTTTTCTGCGAACAGTGTTGGCATATAGCTAAAAAACACTGTCCTTTACCCCGAACATTATGATAAACCAAGAATTTGAATGAAATACAAAATTCATGTTTGTATATATATATATTTTTTTCATTTCACACTTTATACTCTTTCATTTTTCGATTTATAATCTATATATATATATATATATATATATATATATATATATATATGTATATTAATTATAACCAATATATATGAAATGACAGAACATTATGTTCAGAAGGAAAACCACAAACAATTTAGTAATTTTTTTGAAAAAACTTCAATTAAAATATGGAAAATTTAAAAAATTATAATTGATAATTTTAATATTATAGTATAATTTAATATAATTGTAATCGTTCTTTTAATTATATCTTATGTTTATTTGTACGGAGAAGGATGTTTCTGTTTGTGTTTATTTGAAAGCACAATATTCTCGGTGGCTTATTCTAATAGCGCGGCAAGCTACAGATTTCATCTAATTTTCAGAACAAGTGCAGTGTTAACACAATTCTATCATTTTGTCGTGAAACATTTACTTCCTTTTTCTTTTGAATATAGTACCCAAGAAAAAATCATCACTTTGCACAAACACGCTTGTGTTCTTCATTATTTTATCACTGCTTTGAAGAAGGTATGTTATTATTAGTTTCTGTCAAGAAATTAATTGATATTAATGACCACAAATGATAGAATTACTCTCAAATATAATTTTGTATAAGTTATATTTAATTAAATCACACATTTTATTTAAAATTAAATCAATAAATATATTATTGATGATAATTACAAGAGAGATAGACTAATGTACATTGCATGCGCCCTGCCAAGTAAAGCAACTTAGAAGAAAGAATTTCCTTCTGTTGCAGAAACTATACAATAAAAGTTCCTAGAACTGTTCAGCTGACGGCTGACTTTCGTTTCGACCCCAAACAGGCGAGTGCATTTAGTGAGAAGAGGAAGTTACTCTTCACGTTATAAACAGAATAGATTCTAGTTCGCACCTAGTGTCCGCATAGAGTTTCTGAATTTCTAAGCACATAAGACAAAATATAGGTTTTCAATAAATTTAGCCGTTTTTTCCTTCAAAATAACGTTTTGCTGTTTAGAAGTTGGTATTGGAACTCTTGAAATATAATTATTTTCTTCAAAAATAAACAAAATTAGCTCTCATAACAATTTTAGAGCCCAAGAACGTAATTGATTGGCACTTAGGGTGCCATGTATATTCACCGTCACGTACTTAAGTTACTTAACGAAATTTCATGAATATTTTGAGGTTTTATTATTTTTTAAAAATATTAAGAGCATTTTGACTATTTTGGAGTTTCGCACATTAATTACGGTGATATGTCGGACTATTCTGACAAAATTCTAGAGTTCAACAATACTTAATAGCGGTGCTGATATGATTTTGGTGGATAATAAGTTTTAGACAGCCAGCTTAAGGAACTGTTATTCTGAACGTAATATCAACATATCGCAAATATCAGTGATGAATACTATTGACAGAGAGGTGTCATTCAGTCATCGATATGAACTTAACGGCGTTTATGTCCATTACAGCTTTTGAATCACGATGGAACGCAACCATCGATTCAATCTGTCCAACTCGGTTGAAGCTCTAGAGGAGAAATCCATCGATGCTTAGGGGAACATGTTGGACGGTAGGGATGACGAATATTTGATGAACTGTTATTTTCTACGCAATGTCAAAAATCACAAATACCAGTGATGAATACAGGTGTGATTCATACATTTGTATAAAATGTACGCAAAGAGTTTCTTTTATTTTAATTTCATTTCTTTTTAATATAATTTTTGCAAGGTTTTAGTTTTTAGTTCTATATACTGTCAACAGATGGCGCCATCAGAAGCTACTGTAAAATTTCTCACATATTATGAACTACCTTCCCCACACAGCGAGAAAGCAGTCTTCACCCGTGACCTTCGAGATAAGCAGGTCACAGTTCACCGCGCAGATCACCCTACACCACCTCGTCTCATATTATATCACATTTCGCACTTTCCCCCCGATTGCACGTCCCCCCATCGCAGTTTAAGAAATCTTTCTGTGAATCACCGCTCTTGATGTGATATGCGTTCTCGAATGATAACGGCGCCTTTGTAATTCGAATCTTAGTCGGCAACTCAAAGGAGCAAGTATTCGTTTTTCTCTTTCATTGACAGAATCGCCGTAATTTTTCGGAAAAAGAATAATCGCGGTAAAAGCTCCCTTACTGCGATAGCACCGAAAACTACGACTGTGACGTCGAAGGATCACTTATGTGATGGATTACTATTGATTGTGACCCGTGAACTCACATTCAAACAACTCTTTCTACAAACATCCAAAATAATTTTTGCTGGCGCCATCTGTTGACAATATAAAGAACTAAACATTAAAACTTAATAGAACGTATATTAAAAAGAAATAACAATTTTTTATTTAAATTTTTAGAACCCTTTACGTATACTTCATAAGACTTTTTGAAAATTCAAAGTGTGATTGAAATAACAGTTATTTGGAATAGATATTTAAAAATAGCAATTAGGGATGACGAATATTTGATGAAATTTTATTTACTACGCAATATCAAAAAATCACAAATACTAGTGATGAATACTACTGTCAAAAAGGTATGATTCAATTATTGGCAAATAAATGTGCATAAAGTGTTTCAAAAATTTTTTAAAAAAAATTCATTCCTTTTCAATATACTTTTTTATAAGTTTTAGTTTTATCTTCCGTCAACAGATGGCGCCACGGAAGTCCATTGGGTGCTTAGAAAGACTATCGTTATTTTTGCGGTCATCCCCTATAGCAGTTTCATTATATTTCCCGTGACGCTAAGAGTCACCATTCTTGTCGTGATAAGCTTTTTCGAATGATTACAGATCTTATCGATTAGAGCTCTTGTATAATGATACGATATAAAGTTGCAATAGTTGTTCGAAATAAATATTCACAAGGAAGCTTAGTTAACTGCGATCGGAAAGGAAAATGATCGGATTTGGGATTCAATGCAAAGGGGATTCTGAATAGTGAACTGTGTTGATGTTGGCTAGGGATGACGAATATTTGACGAACTGTTATTTTCTACGTAATATCAAAAAATCACAAATACCAGTGATGAATACCACTGTCAGATTTCAGTTGAATCTGTTGTTACTCGTGTTTTGATAATTTGAAATTATTTCAAGAAAGTTCGCCAGAGCAATTAGGATTATGATAAACGGTTGTACTTCTTTCCAACAATTATTTTCATGTGTAGTTGGGTACTTAATTTCATTCTCTTAATATTTTTTAGATTGGACACAGGTGTAATTTGAATATAAATTCATTCTAATATAGAGATGCATGAGAATAATCCTTAATAATTTATGATATTTCTGAAAAAGATCAGATTGAAAATATATTAGAAAAAACTATATTATGCTGAATTGTGTATAGTTTTTCCATTATCTTATTATTAGCACTAAAAATTGTTGTTCTTGCGCATGTTTTTTTTTAAATTAATAAATACATTATTGAATCTCAAATACAGATTAACTTACTCTTTCATGCAGGCTTATTTTTCCCATTTGCTTAACTTTTACTAATAAACTTTATTTTAAACTTTTTCGTAAAAATTTGAAAGAAATCTCATTTTTTTCAGTTTAAAAGTTATTAATAAATGTTATTCCAAAAGCTGCCTGGGGCAACTGCACTAAACGAATATAAGTTGATAATATAAAGTTGTATCAAAATAACTGAAATAGAATTACACTTTTTCATGAATGCAATTTTTAATGGTAAATTTCTTAACTAAATTATCATTTTCATTAGTAAGGATATTAATCTTTATCCATTATAAATTTAGGGTAAATTATTTTGCAAAAATCCTATAATAAATAATATATATATGAAAACATTTGTTGGAAAATAATCATTATATATAAATTATTCCGACCCCCCCAAGAATAGAAAAACAGACGAGTCTTCATTCCAGTACTTAATCATTTTTAAATACAGAAGTAAATAATTTCAAGAAATATAACCATATACCATAATCCTAATTGCTCTGGCAAACTATTTAGTTAAATACTTTTAGAAGCTAACTACTTAGAAGTAATTTCAAATCGTAATCAAAATATGACATGATGAACAACAGATGTACAGATGATAGTATTTAATACTATAATATTTAATAAAATAATATAAACAGATATCCAATTATTGAAAATTTTTTCAGTTAAAAGTTGTTCGAGTCAACTGCATTAAACAAATAAAAAGTTGTATAACATTAACTGAAATAGAATTACACTTTACATGAATGCCAATTTTTAAATTGTAAATTTCTTAAGGAAATTATCATTTTCATTAGTAAGGATATTAAGCTTTATCTATGATCAATTATTTTGCATAAATCCTATAATAAATAATATGCCCAACTACATATAAAAACATTTGTTGAAAAATAATCATTACAGATAAATTATCTCCTCCCCCAAGAATAGAAAAAACAGATGAGTCTTCATTTAAGTACTTAATCATTTTTAAATACAGAAATAAATATTTTCAAGTAGTATAACCATATCATAATCCTAATTTCTCTGGCAAACTATTTAGTTAACTACTTGTAGAAGTAATTTTAAATCATAAACAAAACATGACAGGATGAACAACAGATGTGCAGATGGTAGTAATTATAATATTTAATAGAATAATATGAACAAATATTCAATTATTGAATACAACAGATGTGCAGATGGTAGTAATTATAATATTTAATAGAATAATATGAACAAATATTCAATTATTGAATATTTTCTCGAGTTAAAAGTTGTCCGAGGCAACTGCACTAAACAAATATAAGTTGTTAATATCAAGTTGTATAAAAATGACTCAAATATAATTACACTTTTTTATGAAAGCAAATTTTTAATTGTAAATTTTTTAAGGAGATTATCATTTTCATTACTAAGGATATTAAAGCTTTATCCATGATCAATTTAAGGTCAATTATTTTGCACAAATCCTATAATAAATAATATGCCCAACTACATATGAAAACATTTGTTGTAAAATAGTCATTATAGATAAAGTATCTCCTCCCCCCCTCAAAAAATAGGAAAACAGATGTCTTCATTTAAATACTTAATCATTTTTAAATACAGAAATAAATAATTTCAAGAAGTATAACCATATATTACAATCCTAATTGTCCTGGCAATCTATTTAGTTAACTACTTTTAGAAGCAAACTATTTAAAGGTATTTTCAAATCATTATCAAAACATGACATGATGAACAACAGATGGTAGTATTAAATATTATTATATTTAATAAAATAATATTAACAGATATTTATTTATTGAGAATTTTCTCAATGTAAAAGTTAATAATAAATATTATTCAAAAAGTTGTCTGAGGCAACTGCACTAAACTAATATAAAGTTGAATCAGCATAACTGAAATAGAATTATACTTTTACGTGAATGTTATCTTTAATTGTCGATTTACATTTTCATTAGTAAGGATATTTAGCTTTACTGATTCATGGTCAGTTATTTTTTTATAAATACTATATGGAAATTCACTGTGAAAACTGTTATGTCAATTTAAAAACGGAAATTTTTATAAAATGCTAGATTGCTTTAGTTTTAAGATGCAAGAAATACCTTACCTTATATTTTAACAAATAGACTTGAAAATCTATACCCACAATGTCTTAAAAAATACTCTTTATAAATTATCAATATATATTATTTGCCAATGCATAGAAATTTAACTGTTCATCACTTTTAAAAGCACATAATACAATCCGTAAAAGGAACACATGTTCACATTTTTAACTCAAGTTAAGATTGAGTCAACAGATGAATAAATACTTAATATGTTATGCTAAAATATCCAGCTGATTAGCAGTTTACCACGGGTTTCATGAAAAAGATATTTGGAGAAATGATTCTCAAGCAATGTTGATGCTTTGTAAATGAAGAAATTTTGTAGCATGTACTCACCATTATTGCATGTATATGCATAAATAGGTATAATGTTGAAAATAAACACAAAAAACACAGTTAAATGGAAAACAGCATATTTTATTACTTAGAAAAGCATACAAATGAAATTTCTAGTTGTAAAATTGCTCTAATATGTAAAAAAGATCCATTAAAGCAAAAATAATTATTTCAATAGCTTAATGAACTTTTAAGACTTCAATGGCAATTATATAGAAAAGAAGACTGAACTTAAATTTGAAAAATAAAATTTAAATTTTCATTTTACATTTGTTTTTCCTTTTTCTAAAACTTAGTGTTAGAAAAAATGTATAGTAATCTGGGAATTCCAAATTTCATTCTGCTTCTTTAAAATAGCAGGTTCATAAATTTGTATGATGAAATAAAATATCCTGAATTTTTATCATATACATAGAATTAAATATAGATATTTTGGATAAAAATATAAATAATAAAAGCATAATGAATAGAAAACACAGTTGTGAAATTTCCAGATGAAGCCAATATTTTAATATAGGGAACTTCAATTTATTTAATATCCTTTTTTAAAAAAGTCAATTATTACATTTAAATTTTCTTTGGTAAGCAACTTCAATATAATTTGATAAAGCAAGCATACATATAGAAAAGATCAATAATTATGAAACATTTAAAGAAATTATTCAGAAAAAAATACTATTAGCTGATTGAAATATAGTAATATGAAAAAATTATACAGAGATACATCCAGCTATTTCAAGAAAATCTATTACAAATGTAAGGCAATTAGAAAAATGCCCTTACAAATGAACCGATCCTTTTTTTTTAGCTTGATTTAAACATTGTTTTCTTCTTTCTCCATACCTAATCTCCGAGTTTCTAAACCAAAGCAAGCTGAACAATATAAAATAAATACACACCATCTATTTTTATAGTAGAAATAAGTTATTCAAAAATGCAAATATTTTCACTTAAAAAGTATTTATCAAACAAAACATTTATACACAGGGAATACTTATGCTGTCTGCTGGTAACTAAACTTTTCATTCTTAGTATACTAGTATAATTACCAACTCATCCTTATTATCAACTCAATTTCAAATAATGAAAGCAATTCTGATCTTCCTATTGCATGTTACTCAGTGTAAATAGATTCTAAAACAATTTTTTTTTCTTCCAAGCAAGTGCAGTTTACAAAACAAGTATATATACGAGAAGAAAAAAAATATGCAACTGAATTAAACTCTCGATAGTTTAGTTCGGTTGCATATTTTCAGAACGGAGATCTTCGTTCTGTTTAGTTTTTTGGGGAAAACCATACTTTACTTGCAGTTATATAAAAACATAAATGCAGTTATATTTGAAATACTTCAGTTGTGAAGCAATTCTTACTTACAATATAATATTACACACACAATTTATAAATCTGCCAAAACTGACTCATATAATATAGGTATAATAATGTACAATAATCTATGCTTTCTCCTAAAGTTTCTTACATTAAAATAGCATATGCAAAACATACAGTTATCAACTACTACCACTATTACAACATGGGAATTGCCTAATTTTAAAACAACGACATGGAAATCTACAATTGCAATGGCAAGTCTTTATGAATCAATTATAAGCATGGAAATTCAACTGCACATCACTTTAAAAGTATATACTTCCCGCAAAATAAACATAAGTTTACATTCCAAACTCAAGCCAAGAGTGTCTAAATAGCTAAATACTTAAAAAGTTACTGATTGCAGTATGTTTCGTTGATCAAACTATTAGTTTACAAAAAATTTTAATGTATATATACACTTGAATAAAAAAAAGAATCCTTGGTGTTTTTTTTAACTAACAGTTATTTGTTCATTCCATCACTTAAAATCTGAATAATAATATATAAATCGGCAAAAAGAAAAAAAAGAAGGATCGCCAATTAAAAATATGTTTGATCTCGCAAGCTACATAATTAATTCCAAAGTAAACAGAGAGCACATAGCACGTTACGCTATCAGTAATTTTTTTAAAAAGTATATATACCATGTGTTACAAACAAAAATATATTCATTGCAGAAGAATCAATTAAAAAAAGCTATTTCCATGCAACTCAAAAATCAAGTATTTCGAGTTACGAGAACACATAACATAGCTTCGGAAGCGGTTTTGATCCTGGTATTATCGAATTGCTTAGCTGTGACTCTTCACTAGTGTCAGAAACTGTGAAGTAGCAATACGAAGGTTAAAAACTGTGAAGTAGCAATATGGATGTTGGTAAAAGACAAGAACTGTGACGTCGAAGGTCGTCTTCAGATTCAGTGCAGTGATTGATTACTATTGTGACCCCCACCAATGCGTTCTAAACAGCCCCTTCAAAAGAATTTTTGCAGGCGCCATCTGTTGACACTATAAAGAACTAAACATTAAAACTATATAGAACGCGTATATTAAAAAGAAATAATAATTTTTTATTTAAATTTTTTAGAACACTTTACTTATATTTAATAATATTTTTTTGAAAATTAAAGGTGTGATTGAAATAACAGTTATTTGGCATAGATATTTAAAAATAGCAATAGCAAAAATATTTGTTACTCAAAAAATCGTGGATTTTGCATCCCTAATGTTGGCTTCCGCTCTTAAGGAGAATATTTGGATATTCCATTCCCTAGAGATCAACCAGGCGCAGGTCAACCAAGCGGTGATTGGTTCATGTGAACACCTGATCATGTGTGTAGATGAACCAATCACCGCAAGGTTGACCTGGGCCTGTCGATTTCATCCACAGATTGTTGTTTATGTTTCCGTAGGCACATGGTAACGTATTTGCTCTCTTTTCACACAAAACCGACTAATTGCAAGTGTTCCAAACGTATTAATTAGTTCTGTTTTCTCTTTAAATACTGTGCTGTTTTTTCGCCTTTTTAAAAAAATGTTTCATTTACCTGTTTCTTCTAATTGCTGGATGACAAGTCTGATGCTTTGATCATTTGAAAAATGCTTGTCCAGTTATGTTTTTTTTTCAATTGAAATGGGAACATAAGAAATGCATTCATATACTGAACACAAAATCTTCAATTGCTGCCTTTACACAGAGTTGAAAAGAAAATAGTGATTTTGAAAATATAAAACCATTATGTATGCTTGAGTTTAATGAAGACATAGGAGGCGCTAATAGATAAAATGGCTGTACTTCTCTGTTATGAGGTATGTGCAAAGAACATACATTTTTATTTTTTTATCTAATAGACGAGATCTTTGTAATGCACATTGTGCATTTTAAAATTAGCTGCACAACCTAAACAGGCAAGTTTGCCTTTTGCTGAAGAACTGTTAGAGCAAATATCATTGTGAAATTGTAATCTGAATACTTTGTATATCATTGAAATAAATGAATTTTTATATAAAATCTATTGCTTTTCATATTACACCATGCACCCACATATTAAATCTTTTCCATATACATTTGGGTATAAGTTTTTGAAATAAATCAGTATCCAGAATGCTTCAACCATGGAATGCTTTTTGTAAATTTTTTGTGCCACATGTGTTGAAGCAATTGTTATCACCTTTGCTTTACTTAATGCTTCAAAACTCTCCAATATTTGAGAAAGGGCTTGTTTGTAATAGCATATTAGGCATACTTCACTCATTATTAATTTATAAAAAATTATTTTTATATATTTTGTAATTTTACACTGTCATTAGATTTTCTTTCATCATAAAACTGTTATGGATTTATTTTTAAAAAAATCAGAATAACTCTTTTTTATTATTAGCCATAAAAATAAATATGAAAGTTGAGTATATAAATCTCTTGAGACTTACTTTTTTGAACTCTTTGATGGAAGGTTTCACTTAAATGTTAAATATTGCAGATAAGAAGAATGCTTAATTTGCATAAAGTACAAATAAGATATTTTTGAATCGGTAACATCCACCAACTATATTTGATTAATCAAATGTGTAAAAAAATGAGCTCGAAATAGTTGTAACTCCAGCTTTATATGAACCTTGTCCTGGTTTTACATAAATCTTTATATTATTTATGTACCTTTTCGGTGAATAATAATTTTATTTTTGCATTAGATTATGTGACCTAAAGATTGGAATTTATAGCTTTGTTTTTCTTTTCATCTTCAATCTTTTTAAACAGATTTGTTTTTTATTGTGTATTATTCTCCCTAGTTTAAAAAAGTGCCATGTATTTTTAGTTTACCTTTTGATGATTTTCTTCAAAAAATATTTTATTGTAGTTAGATTTTTATGCTCTGGTTATCATCTTAACAGTGTTAAGGCACTTTTCATTACATTAAAACTTTTTTTGTGCACATGAAGTAATATAAAGAGCAATATTTTTAGTTTTGTTTCATTTTGCCTTCAATCTTTTTTAACAAATTTCTTCTTCTTTATGTATAATTCTTTTCAATTCAAAAATAGTAGCATATATCAAACATACAAGTTTCCTCATATTGCAATTATCTATATATTACCTATTATCATATAATTTTATCAGTTTCCTTCTACGAGTTGATATCTGCATTTTGTAAATACCTCATGTTTGCTGTAAAAATGGATGTATATTATCCATGTTTAATATTGTTTAACCTGGAAAAGAAACTGAGAGAATTCTTTGAAGAGAGCAGATGGAGACAGATGAAAATACAGCTTAGCAGCTTTGGCAAACAAGATGATCTATTAATCTGTGATAGCAGTTACTTGTGTTGCATCACAGTTTTGATAGATCTTGAATGGCCTTGATTTAATAAGTTATGCACATGTATCTTAGGTAGGTACTTTTCATATTGTATTTACATTGATTTAGATTTTTTCCCTCTTTCCCTCTTTTTAATTTTTTGAAATATTAACATAATTATTGGCTTTTTTTGGATGTATCAAATTTACATAGAATTTATTTTGCTATAGAAGACTCAAATGTGATTGTTTGATTTCTTAAAAACTAATCGAAGACATCTGAGATCTGCACTAAATTTTGGTAATGTCCGCAAATTAATAATTCCAATTATGTTTAAGAATTTTTACCATTTGTTTCTGTTTTTAAATTTTGCCAATGTAATGTATATTATATGGATTCCAACTTGATATTTTATAAAAATAGAAAGAACATTTGAATTATTAGGTGACTATATGAATATTTCCTAACACTGAGTACTTAGAAAAATTATTAGAATACAAAATAGTTATTCAGATTCTTTGGGTTAATGAATATCAAGGTTTTTAATTACTTAGTGATAGCAAAATTAATTCAATTTTGGAAAATTACTGATTAATATTTCTTTTTTTATGATTATTTTGCTATTTTAAAACATCTAGATGCTTACAAAAAATTTGCTGTAAAAAATGTATGTTCTTATAAAAAAAATTTGAAATGCCAAATAGTGATTTCATTAAATCTTTTGGCAGGATATTTTTAAAACCTATAGTTGGGAGCCAACAGCACACGCAGTACATAAAGATTATTCAATAGCTTTTAAAAATATATTGAGCCATTTTTTTAAATAAAGATTTTGCATTGAAATTACTTTTATTGCACTCTTGAATTCAGACTGAGAAATTTTATAAAATAGCTGTACTATCATACTCTTCTTATTATTAAAATGAATTCAAAGTGGGAAGTTGTAGCTTTAGAAAGATAGATTTATGAATACTATCCACTGGGCCACTGTTGGGCTCTCTGACATTTAATTGAAAGCAGATTTTCCAATTTGTTTTATTTCCTTCTAAACATTCAAGTGAGATATGAATTACAAATAAGCTTTGGTTTAGATTTAAGGCTACACAGTACCCTCTTTCAAAATTTTTTTTTTTGGAGACAGTAATAATAAAACAAATTAATGACTTTTTTTAGATTATATTAATAAATAGATTCTGATTTAAAAAAATCTTTTTATCAGGGACTATTATTTTAAAATTTAAAAACATTGAAATTTTTGAAGTTTTTTTAACTCTTATAAAACACTTAATTTTTAACATTTTTTAGTTATTTCAAGTGTTTTATATTTCTTGGATTATTGGGAACAAAAGTTAGCATGGAAATTCTTAAATTTCAACTTTAGCATTTTTTTAAAAAATAACGAACTCTCAGGCCTAAACCCATGCTAATTCTTATATTACATATATATGAAAGTATCTACATAAAATTTCAAGACTCCATCTTGAACAGAAAAAAACCTTAGGGAATAGTGCATCGCCAAAAATGAAAGTCTGAGAAAAATGCATTTCAAGTTTGTAAAGGCATAAAACAAAAACCAATAATGCTTGCAAGAGCTCTAATTTTTTAATATGTTATTTCCCAACTTATAAAATGCACAAAACACTATTTTATCTCAATATGATGGAATATATTTTTTCTTATTTGAAATATTATGTAATTAGTCTTCCAGCTCTTCAAAACATTATGTCTCTTAGCTACTCGAGAACTTTTCGGTAGTGGCATTTTCCCAACAGAAAAATGAATAAAAAACAATATTATACTGCAAAGTTTCTAAGTAAAAAACTTTGTGTAAAAATTAATATTGGTCTTAAAAAGTCTCTTTTTAAAAAAAGAATTCAGATTATAAACAGAAACGATTTAAGTAGTGAACGTTGAAGTTATAATAACCATTTCACCTAAGGAATTGCTTTATTTACAAAATATTTTTAATTAATTAATTTTAAGAATGGGAAAATGTTTCAAAATGAGAACGTAACTAAACACGCCCCCTCAGCTGTCAAATTTTGAGACTGACAATGCTCAGAAAACTTCAAATATCTTTAAAACTATTTGGATACCAGATCTAAAATTTGTAGTCCAGTTTCGCAACCGTATAGGCCATCGAAAAGTGCAAAAAATCGATATTTTTGTCATTTTTAGGGTACTGTGTAGCCGTAAGTTGGATAAAATTTCACTTCGGAAGATGTGACGTCACATGCATAAGGTCCATTAACAGGATTTTTTTTACCATGTGCTCTAGGAACCCAATATGCATGAAATGTGCAGGGCCACATAAATCCAAAGATTGCCCCAAACCAAACAGGGATACACAACCAAAATGTCTCCATTGCAATGGCGCCCATACTGCAAATTACACCGACTGCTCAAAGAACCCCTTCAATAGGAAACCATTCCCAGCGGCTCCAGAAAATGCCTGGTCAGATCGTGCCGTCTTAGCTAAAATAAAGGCCCCTCCTATTCCTACTGATGAACCAAATGCAACATCCCTAAATCCAGCGCATTCCCATACCTGCGCAGTTTGCATTTGCATCCACTTCAAAGCTTCCAAGTCAGGAAGATTTTTTCAAACAAATGTCCAATATGATGTCAACAATGATGAATTCCTTCTTAAGCCAAATAGTAAATTTCTACCGGATGAAAAATCCAACTGTTAATATTGAATAGCCCAAAAAACAGCAGTCTCTATATTATCAGCTGGAATGCTGCTGGTATTAAATCTGAAATCAATCAACTCAAATATTTCATTTTTGACTGGAAACCTGATATTATGGCCATCCAAGAAGCTCACCTTAATCCAGGGGATAAACTCAAAATTCCAAATTATACAACCCATAGAACAGACAGGCTCACCCATAGAGGAGGGGGAACTGCTCTCTTGATCAGAAACTCCATCGACCACCACACTACGCCAATAGCCTCGTCCACCTTCGAAAATACAACAATCTCTATCAACTTGCCAAGCAGACCTCAGATCACTGTCTCAATTATTTATAGACCTCCCCATGAAACATCTCCACCTCTGAACTTGACAATATTTTCAATTCAAGCAGCAAATTTATTGCAGTGCCGGCTGCAGAAATGCCCGATGATATAATTATATATGCAATAGTAACCTCATTTTAATCGCACCTACTGAACCAACTCACTTCCCTCTTCATTCGAACAATCCAAGTACACTAGGCTTTGGGATTTTAAAGAACTTTTCATTAGGCGATGCTAAACTCATTAAATGGGTTTTGACATAGTGATCATAACCCATTTTCTTTTGAAATCGATATCTATGCCAACCTCCCAGCAATAAGAAAAACTATTATTACTAAACCACCATTTGGGCCATTTTAAGCAGTTAGTCAGCAACTCACTTCCAGGAAACCCCAACATAAACTCCATCAAAGACATAGAGGAATCCATTGAAAAAATCAACAGTGCAGTCCTCATTGCGATCAACTCTCTCTTCCAACTTCAAACTTATTAATGGTAATCATAGAAAACTCCTTCGAAGAACCATGCACAAGAAAAATCACCCTTAGAAATCCCAGGAAAAGATGGCATGTAACCTACGACCCAGAGACGAGAACAAGCTGACCAACGAAATTAAAAGTGACATCAGAGATTTTGACCAGGAATCCTGGCGTGGATGGCTTACGGGACTTAACCAAGAGGACAATTTAATTTACGAAACAAATAGAAAAATTTCCAAAAAGCACATCCAAATCCCACTCATCCTCGATACAGATGGTGTGAAATACACTCCCCACGGCAAGGCTAATGCCTTCAAATATTCACTGGGAAACTCCTTCCAAATAAACCCAGATCCTTATGACAATAGACAAATAGCAATAGTCCACAAAGCCGTTTGCCAGTACATCAAAAATGCCAGAGAATACTTCGATGTTCAGCTCACCTCCCCCAGGAAGTCCCCTCTTATCTCAATAAAATTAATCCAAAGAAAGCCACCGGTCCCGATGGTATTCCCAACAAAGTTCTCCAACTGATACCAAATAATGTCATCACGTTCATTGTTAAAGTGTTCAATATTTCCCTCCTAGTTGGAAAATTGCCTATGTACCGATGTTCTCGAAGCCAGGTCAAAAATCTCAAACTCCCAGGGAACTACCGACCAATTAATCTGTTAAGTAATCTCGGTGCATAGAGAAAGAGTACTTCTCTGTGTCTCGGTGAAGTCTACAGAAAAGTTATTCTGGTCAGACTTCCGTCCAAAATTGCAAATACAGCCCCCATTTTTAATAAGTAATGAAAATGAGCGACTACATTATATGTATCATTGAAGAGCAATGCATAAAGAGGAATTTCATAGAACAACTCCCATGATCAGGGCTGTCTTAACTAATTTCAGCGCCTTGGGCTAAAGAAAATTAGCGCCGCATCAGAGTCGTAACTGGGAATTTGAACGCCTGTGGTCTAAAGAAAATACCTACCAATTATAATAATTTAAGTTCAAAAGAGAGAGAGAAAAAAGTCGCATGTTCTCTGATCTCTCTTATATTTAAAATTAAATAATTTCTTTGGTTCAAAATTAAAATACTAAGTAAAATCAATGTAGTAAATTTACAGGCGCCTTTGGTTCACTGGCGCCTTTGGGTTACAGCCCAATTAGCCCGTCATACACCCCTATACTAAATAAAAAGATTAAGGGAGTTACACTATATTAAAGGGTTTGAAACTTAAAATAAGAGCCATGAAGGATTGTTATTCACCTAAAAATCTTAATCCCCTTCGGAACCGCAATAATTATTGTTGCTGCAGCAGGAATGGAGCTAGAGTTTGCCCGATGGGGAGCACGGTCCCCCCGACAGGGGGGGGGTATGACCTGCTGTATGGGGGGACGAGTGTAATGAAATTGGAATGGAATTCGGCAGATTATTATTTATCAACTACAGTCGAATACCCCGTACAAATATTTTCCCCGACGGGATACAAAATTTTTCCCCGATGGGGGGCCCTGTCTCCCCTCTGGCGCCAACCCATGTGCTGCAGTAAAATTAGCCCGTTGTTCATATCTATCCCGAACAAAATATGTGGTTGTGTGTCCGATGCTCTCATCATTAACTAGTGAAATTTGCTCTCACATTGTAGGTTTACTGGATCTTAATTACCTTTGGCAAATGCCTTTGCAACAGAAGAATCAAAACCTAAGAAGATAAATCAGAAACAAATACAAAAAAGAAGCACAAAATCTGAACAACAACAGATAATTCAATGCAAAAATCTTTGTTCTGAATTAACCGAGGTGATCGAAAATTCCGATGTCCAAGAATTAATGCTCAATAATGTTGTATCATCGCTGAAGTTTTGAGTAGAAAGATGTCAGGGTGCTGAAAATATCAAAAATAGTTTAAATAGATTGTCTCCAATGTCTCATAGATACCACCAAATAAAAAAATGACAACCCAAATCCGATTTTTTACAAACTCTGAAAAGAAGAATAAAGAAAAGATTGCAAAAAAAAACGAAATATCCAAAAAGAGGAAATATACAGGGAATTTTCCAACTCAGAAGCAACGAATTTTAAAGAAGGCATAAGCGATACTGATATTAATAATCCAGTCAAAAATTATAACGTTTTCTCTAAACTAAACGTAATTAAAACAGATCATTGTCAAATCTTGATCAAAATAAACTACATAAATATCTCCATTTACATGCTGAAATCACTAAATATATTTCATAACAATCGAAGAAGAGAGGTTTCTACAATCCCTGGGGCCAAATTTTAAGAAAAGATGGCTATACGATGGAGTCATTGATGCTTTCCTTTCAAAGCTAATTAACCAATTCAAAACGTACAAAGCAATAGAGTCACTGCATTAAACTTTAAATCTGCCATAGGAAAGATATTCTGAATTTCCCTTAGATTGAGGATATCCATAAATTCAACTTTTTGTTAATTTCTGCAAATTTAAATAATCACTGGGTTTTAAAAATCGCCCATATGAAAGAAAAGATATTTGAAATGTATGGTCCTTTTGGCCACAAGCGAAGCAATGATATTTGTAAGTTAATTCACGAATGGAACATGCTCATTAAAAATTATTGAATTCAAAGGAACATTGGAAATTCTTTACTTCATTAATAACTTCATAGTGAAAATGAAAGTCACAGTAATAAGTGAATTGTAATAATTAATATTTGGAAACTTCATGAAAAAATAATAGATTGTCACTATACATCATTGTAAAGGTGTTGAGTGATAAACAAATTTATTTACAGAGCAAAACAAGACTTAACAAATTGTATTTATTGTTTTTGAATAGCAGTTCAACAGTGTTGACAGATACTCTTCTCAAAAGTTCTATTACTATTTCAAGACAATGCCATTTCTAACAAGAAGAGGGTGAAACAACTACTAAGATATTCCAGGTATCATTGTTTAGAATAAATAGAAAAATCAATTTTCATGAAATTGTGGACATAAAAATAAAAGCATAAATTTATTGTGTTGAATGTTGAAATTTCAGGTTATGGTACTAGTGATAGGGATTTTGAAAATTTCAAAATTAAATAACACTTCATTTTTTAATCTGTTAAATGCATATCCTTATATAAACCTTTTCATATGTACAAAACGAAATTCTATTTTAAAAATTTGTATCAGAGACCTATGTTTCATGTTCATATCTCAGCGTGGCCAAACCTGGTTATGACGCCATTAAACTAGATTCACTAACTAGCTTAACTGTTTCAAGTTTGAAGTAAGCATTATGTACCACCATTATTTCTACTGCACTTTTTCGGTGGTACATATTTTGTACTGTCCTTTCAAATAAAACTGCGTTGTATTTGTAAATATGCATTGTACCTGTAAAGTTTGTTTTTGGTTGCACAGAAAAGATTATTAGTCTGTCTTGCATTTTAAAGAGTTAGAAGAATTCGATTATGACTTCTCTCAATCTTTTTCTGAGCTGATGTACGATTCATTGGCGGCTCATCACCTCAGAAACGACCCATGTTGCAAAACATATTTCTCAAGAGAATACAATTAAAATACAGTTTTTAAAGACAGTTTTACCTGTAAATAGCCCAGAATTGCCAAGTGTAATTATCCGAATAGTAATTTAGAAAATTATCGACTCATTTTTTTCGATGTGTGACTTAACAAAAGAAAACGAATTTGTGTTAAAGCAAATGAGTTTCAGTCAGGACAACGCGAAAGCAAAACCATAATCGAACTAATTGGGAACGAGAAAAAGCTAAGAATAACAAATCAAGAGAGCGAAGGCCAGCCTTGGGTGGGAGGGAAGAAATAAAAAGCAGCATCACACAGTTGGCCGTGTGCCAAACCTGAGCTGTAGCCAAAGTACCCGAGCCACCTCCAAACTCAATGGGAGAAAACACAAGTTTACGCCCTCCGAAAGGTCGCTTAGCTATTGCGCAGTGACGAATTTTGATGCTTCCGAGGGCTGTTCTGTGAGCAGCCCCGATTTGTGATTCTCTTACTTTTTGATTCGTTATCTACCTTTTTTCTTTGTATTTATTATTTTTTTTCATTTTCTGTGTTCATTGAACTCTCAATGTGGGAAAATAACCAAATAAGATTAAACGCGAAAAAATAAGATTTTAAAATAATTACAAGGAAGTGATGAAGCTCTGGAGCCCTAATGGATGAGCCGCCACTGGTGCTATGTCATTACTGTAATACCCCTGACTTGCGTGAACTCGAAGTTACCCGATTATTCATTTTTCCCTTCTGCTTCGAATATTTCCAATACGTGATACAAATATAAAATTCACGGATAGATGTAAATAACGGAAAAAAAGAAAATGTTAACATTCTTTTTTTTCAAAAATGAGCCGGAAGCAGCGACATAAACTGATGAAGTCGTTCAATTAACCCTTTGCCCTCCAAAAACTAATTAAATGCGTATTGTACTTTGCATGCCACATTCACAGATTAAATTCTTTAACAGATTACGCAATTACTTTGATTAGTAACCAAAGCAAGTAGTAACGGTCTCGGTAAAATCCTGTCTAAATTGTTTGAATAAAAATTGCATCATATGTGTTTTGAAGGTAAAGTATGCATGCAACTCATGTCGCCTTAGTGGTGACAACGGAGAGCTAAGGGTTAATAGAAAAAGGTGTCATCCTTGCCCTGGCAATTACATTTGGCAAGAAGAAATGATGCCAATGAGCTTGCATGAGCAGATCGCCACTATAAAAGCCGACACCTCAGATCCAGAGCCACTAGAAAAGCAAATGACAATAGCGAACTCCACAGAAGGTCACAGTAGAAAAAGGGTTACAAATTTTGGGGACAATAGACTCTAATGAGGAACGTAGCTACCGGATAAGGAATAAAAGAAATATTAGCTTTCTACTAAGAAATGTTGCATGAGGGGGAAAAAAGTCACTGAGTCGTCAGACGTAAGATTTAAAGATTTCACCGATATCGAAACAACTTCGTTTTGTGTAACACCGTTATTCAGTGGCGTAGCAAGGGTGAGTGGCGCCCGGGTCATAATATGATTTTTTCGTCTTACTCCCGTCATCATCAGTACTTTATCTTCTGTAAACTGGGCCCGGGACATGGTATTTTTTCGCCCCCTCATCGACACAGGGTGTCCGAGAATTGTGGGACACATTTCAAAAATTAATAAAAATAACCTAATAATGTTGCAACTACGGTTTTTTACTTTCTCGTATACGAAGTATACAAAGAGAAAGTATTGTAATCGTCAAAAAATTCTAACTCGAGATTTTGACGAATCTCCATGTTTTAGACCTCCCTGGGTCCGAAAAACACAATTTTGGAATTATGTCTGTGTGTGTGTGTGTGTCTGTCTGTGAACACGATAACTCGAAAACTATTAGAGCTACGGGGTTGAAATTTGGTATGTGGTCTAAATTTGGTCTGTGGTAAGCAATCTCTGCGCATGCGCAAGCTATTCAGCGGTAACGAACGAGGTTATTTTCTCCTGTTTTCTCCTGCTTTCTCCTCCGCAAGCAGGGCTTGCAGAGCGAAGCTTCTTGCATTGCTAGTTTGATAGAAAATAAATATTGCCAAGTTTCAATACATACGCATCTCTTTGAATATTATTTTTTACCTAAATATTTTTCTATCACTATAACCTACAATGAAAAACCTTCTGATAGTCATTGAATTCTAGGTTACAGTAGGTTCGAATTTTTTTATCCAAGCAGGGGGAAGGGAAATGCCAAATGTTTGAGAAGTATACGAGAAAGTTTAGGGGAGGCCACTCCCGCTGGTTTCAGATGGGAAACGCGCTGTTACGGTGGACTAAGTGGCCGTAAATTATTGAAAATCTCCCATTTTTGAGAGCCATTATCTGCGAAAATATTAAAGCTAGAAGAAAAATAAAAGCATATATTTGTAGGGAATTTTACGCTCTTTAATTTTTTAAGTCAATTGTAATTCACAAAAATAAACATTTTATTTTGAAAGTTTGAAATCTTCATGGAACTCCCCAAGAATAAATTAATTAACGAAAAAAAAGTTGCTTTTGTCGTCCATCACCGATTTCAGAGTGAGCGTCAAAGTGTTAAAAACCGCATGCATTTGTATGCAAAGCTTGACCCCAGCTTAACGCCAATCCGACGATTCGCATATATCGTAGAACATCCAGTCGCGTACCTACATAAAATTGCGTCCAGGGCAAATACCGAAACTGAGCCCCCTCTCTACAAATTTTTTAACAAAATTTCGCTAAATTTTCACTGAACATTTGCATTTAATTTATCTCGTATTCGAAAAGTAATATAAAATGTGTACAGATATCTTAATCAATCGAAAAAAGAACCCACACATATACGAATAAAAATCAAAAAATTATATACATTACTTCTTTCCCATAGGCAGTATATAAAAACTCTGAACATTGAAGTAAATCTTTTGCTAACACATATAAAATTATACAAAAACCTTAGTGACTAATATATTTAATAATATTCATAATATAATTCATCATATAATTTCATAAATATCTCTAAATATATTAATCAAAATTTAAAACTAATAAAGTTTAATAATCTTTTATCTAGCCCTTTATGACAAAGTTGAAATTTATTGCATAAAATTATGAGAAACGCTATTGCAGGGGTAAAAATGCTGCTTCAAACATGAAATAAAATTACAACGTTGTTAATTTATTTATGGTATGTAAAATTGCAATTCCTTATTATTTTAATAGACATTATTTGTGTTCATAAAAAAAACGATACATTATTTCTGAAAAATTTTGAAGGCTTTAGGGTATCCGAAATGTTATAAATTAACCTTTCTTGCTTTTAATGAAGCAAAAATGTTTATAATTACAATACTTTAGTACTAAAATATTTGTGCATGCACTAAACATGAGGATTACAAAAAAATGATTGCCATATTTACATATTTTAACCCTTTGCGGACAGGTAACTTTTTAGAACACTGAGATCAGGTGGCGCACTTTATGCGCCATCTCGTTTCTTCCAACTCTACGCTTATTTAATTACACATAACTTTATTTTTTATGGTATAATAAGATTAGAGGTTGAATGGATGGCTGATACAAACATTAGTGTTCGAGTTTGAGTCTCTATATTCTTCGTGAACTGGATTGTTCTCCAAG
Source organism: Araneus ventricosus (assembly GCA_013235015.1). Classification (NCBI taxonomy): domain Eukaryota; kingdom Metazoa; phylum Arthropoda; class Arachnida; order Araneae; family Araneidae; genus Araneus; species Araneus ventricosus. The sequence continues at coordinate 1,949,928 of BGPR01000028.1, read as the reverse complement.
TCAGTTTCAGAATCATTTTTTAGGTCGCTGTACTCAGTCACTTCTCCATCGAGATTCAATGCATCAGATTCGTCCTCAGCTGCTATTTTCTTGCTTAATTCTTCAAAAACAGCCGAATATTGCTCTGTAGGGATAATTTCCCGCAGTTTCGTGATAGCCGGATTGGGTTATGGAGAGAGTTTCATGCACTTTGAAGTCCGATCAGACCGAACTGACTGATTCATTGTCAGTGGACACTATCGGAACAAGTAGGAGGAATGTTAATACGAGGTTAGAGGGGTAGAGAGCTCTCCAACTTCGATAGTTTTTATTCAGGTCATGGTACATACCCACTGTCGCACTTTATACGCCGTACCTGTCCGCAAAGGGTTAAATAGTTTAATGATTTGATAGTCAAGGCAAATTTTAATGTGTTTATTAGCAGAAAAATTAATTGGCGATAATAGCGTAACTCAGCGAGGAAAGAAAACGCTTCACATTACGGCAGGAATTGAATTTCTCTTCTTTATGTATTTGTTCTCTTTAATTATCAAAGAAATCGCTTTCATTTATCTTAATTTCAACGTCAATACGGACTGATAATTTTCACCCGCAACTACAAAACTTTACGCGGTCTTTTCTCTCTCTCTCAGATTTTTTGTTTGTTTGCATTTGGCAGAATTGCATCTAGGTTTTGCGTAATAAAATTTAAAATAAACATTATCGCATTTTCATCATACAAATTATGCAAATATTCAGCACTAAAATTAATGTAAAGATAGCGAACTTACATCTTTTAAAGTTCCTGGAGTGCTCTTACACTAGGCAAAAAATGGAGATATATTTTCCGTTCTTCACTCTTTGCTGATTGAAAATAGGAATGACACTTTTGCTAACCATTTATCACCAATTTCTGAAGAAACTGATTCCAGTCAGTATGAATCAGGCTTACCATGAAAAACCATCAGAAACCCTACGGAGATAATCGACAGTGATGGGCTTTGTGGGCGAAGTGAACGGCCTCTGGGGCTACAATCTTAGACTCCTAACAAATTTAAATTAATTTAAACCTTATTAAAATGTGTTGAATCAAATTAAATTATGATGCCTAAGGGGTATGGAGATAATCATCTTCCCTTATATCCCACCACACCAAGACTCAAATCTGGGAAGTGACCTCCCTTTTAAACGAGCTTTTAATTTCATCGATGGGGGTTTGTGTCAGAAAATCTCTGAAACATAATATTACTTATTATTCTGTCCCAGCTTGAGGTTTCAGGTTTCCCAAACTCTGTTGAACCCATTTCAGTTTTTAAGAATCTTGGGAATAAGAGCTTCAAAAACCTCCTTTTCTTTTAAATACAACCAACTGATTCCTTAATTTTGCGCTCCCTTGCAATTGCGCCCATGACACGTGCCCTACCTGCCCCACCCTAGTTACGTCACTGGCAACATCGAAGTATTACTGTGCATTTTTAAATCAAGGACACGGAAGGTAAGTAGATAAGGAAAAAAAGATAAAATTCAGATTATCTCACGTTTGTATTTACGTTTATTTTCATGTTTTATGTTCTTATTGAACCTGAGTGCTTCTGTCCCGAAGTTTAGTAACGCATTTTTATTTCTAAAATGACTATTAGTTTACTTCGCTCTTTGTTTATAAAGAGTGCTAGTGCAAATTGTTATACTCCCCGTATATGCTGGTATCTACCTGCACGGTTCAGGTCTACTAAATCCGAGAAAGTGATCAAAGAGAAACAAGTGTTAAATAAAGAAGCTGACATCAAATTTAGACATGCAGAGCACGGTCAGTTTTATCAAGAACGTCCGAAATTAAATAATACATTCTTGTCAGATGCTCCACTGCAGAGTTTTTTAAATCATTATGTTCCAAAGGAGGTAAATTTTTTTTGAGTTTTGTGTGTTATGATCACAGGTTTCACAATGAGCGTGTAATCTCACTGTTAATGCATAGTTAAAGTTTTTAATAGAGAAGATGATTGCATTTTATTTTCTTTATTTTGATTGCTAAAATTTGCTACTTCTCTGATTATTAAATGGATTGGCTCTAATTTGAGTAAATATGTTTTTATATCTGAGAAGAAAAATTGTATACTCGAATTATTATTTAAGTATATTTTATAACAATATTAATAAATTACATACTCTCTTTTAGAGTATCTTATGCTAACATTTTTTTTAAATAACTCTCATCATTCTTATTTTTTATCTCATTATACTTCTATAAGCAGTCTATAAAATATTTAGTATATTTCATTATCATTTTCCAGCTGTATATCTATGCAATTAATGTTTGTTATAATAAGAGTGTAAACACTCTTGAAGAAGACTTCAGTCGTTCATCATGTTTAATTTTATTTAATGTTTTAATAAACAGACTTGTTGACTATCCATTGTACAGTTATCCAACTCTGGTTCAAGTAACAAGCAAAGTGCCTAAGGACGTTACAAAAATATATAATCTGAGAGGGAATCAACTCTATTAATGGAATTAAATAGTTTTGCTTTATATGACATATGAGTGATTGTTTTGTTTATCTTAAAAAACAAATTCTTTGGAGAATTTATTTTCTTGGAAAGTCAAGTGAAAAATCATCCTCAGTATGACTTATTTTCAAACGAATAATTATTACTTGTATTTACTGAGAGATGTATAGGCTATGTTTGTAAATATTACTTATTTAATCAAACCCCTTTTATTTGGAAAATGTTAATTTATTATTTGGCTGATAACGTTAATTTATTAAACGGAAACATATCCTAAAAATGACTAATTCTTGAAGAACTTAATTTAAATTCACTACTTTAGTATTACAAACCGTACTTCAAATAATCAATTATTTTATCAAATCTACGCTTTTAATATCAGTAAATTGCAAAATTCGAAAATTTTCTAAAAAAAGAAAGCGTTAATAGGGTTAATACTGGCAAGTTTAGCCACTTACTGAGGTTTAGCTTTCCTTTCATTATTTTTTGCTAAAACGCAATTTTTACTTAGTGATAGATGTTTTTTAGGAAATATTTAAAGCTTTTGATTTTGTCATCCTTTACTGTAGGTTAACGTAGAAATATCTCAAGATCTGAAGCAGTTTGGAGATCGAATCATCAATGAAATCGATGATCTTGGTTGGGAATGTGAGTTGTATCCACCTACGCTGGAAACTCAAGATGTTTGGGGGCGACGCATCGATGACCTCAAAACCTGCACCGCTTGGAAGAAATTGCACGATATTAGTGCTGAAGAAGGCTTAGTAGCCATTCCATACGAACGGAAGCTAGATTACTGGAGGTTGGTAAAATTATTAATTTAAAATATTGATAATATTATCAAGTTGAGGTTGGATAACAATATATGCTTCTAACATTTCAGCCGTCTTCATCAAATTTGCAAATCTTACATGTTTAATCCATCATCTGGGCTATATTCCTGTCCTTTGGCTATGACTGATGGAGCTGCAAAAACTATAATGTCTTCGGATAAGTCAGTATGTATTTTGAAATTCTTTATAGAAGTGGAGTCGCGGTAAATCGACTTTTTGATTCGGCATTCTAATAAAAGTAGCCTGTTTTTTCATTTTGTTTTATTATTATTATTATATTTGATATTAGATTACTTTGGAATGAAAGCATTTGTATTTTTTTAAAACCTTGATTCCAAACTGCATCGTCAACCGAATTTTAGTAAACTCTTGAAGGTCAGTGAATTGTACAGATATTTTGACAAATAAATAGTTCAGTTCAGATGACTGAAACTACCTTTAAAATTTACTCTGGACAGTGCGAATCATTCTCAGGGGAACAGATATGTATTGTTTTTGAATGTTATTTACAGAAGGCAGTAAGTACATTTTACTTTTCTAGTGATAGTGCATATGTAAGAATAATTAACTTGTATCTTCATTCTGGGTACTTTCTTCCTCATTTATTTTGTAAATATTGCGGTGGTATTTTGGTGACAAGACCCCATACCAAGTTTGAATTGTCTAGTACGTTGCGTTTATGAGTTATAGGGTTCACTTATCCACGAACAGATAGTCTGACAGACCCCTTAATGGATTTAATTCCAAATTTGATACAGATCTACAATGCTGATGATAAAAACCGTATGCCAGATTTCATCCTTCTAGCTCTTTGCGTTTTTGTATTATCATGCCAACATGCACACGAACGGACAGACAGTCTTCCCGTAGACGAATCTCGCACAAAATTTGACAGGAATTCATAATTTTGATTATATGTCTACATAAGAAATTTCATTGAGTTTTAAAGTTATGTCCACATATAGACTGAAAGAAATAATTCCAAAAATGTCTTTCGGGGGACTCGGAGAGGTGAAAACATGAACATTCATCGAAATCTCGAGATTAAATTTTTTGACGTTTGTTCTCGTATACCTCACCCTAGTTACGCCAATGAACTGAATGGAGAGTAAATAGCATTCTGGGGTGGGGCCCTATTTGGAGAAATTGGTCCAATCGGCTTAGAGCCGGCCCATATAACGAATGGTGGAATAAGATGTAAGGATGAGAGAAAATGAAGCATTGCGTGATGAAATTTGACATAAATGTGAGAGAAAATCTAGTGTTACGGTAATAATACAAGAATTTAGAGAGTAAAATCTGCTTATTTTATCCGTAAGTATATATAATGATTTTTTTCGATTTAAGTCGGGAATTACAATTGCTGTTTTAATATTGAATTTATTCTTGCAGTAAGCTTTAAAGGAGTATGCATTTGCAGTTATGCATTATTCAGCTGAAGTGAACTCAACTCATAATTTCAGCTTTTTGAAACTCTATACTCCTTCAGTCCACACTAAATTGAGTTGTCTGGTTTCTATTGTGATACACACACTAGAGAATGGAATGAAATCAAAAATTAATTTGATTAATCTAAGTTGTTTGCCACAATTATTTTGATTAATCTAATTCTGGTTGCTGCAATTTATTTAGCCCTAGTGTACAGATTATGTAAATATCAGAAATTTCCTCATGTACATCGGTTTTATCTTTGAGAATAGAATTTCAACCCTTTAAAATGTTGTTACGGTAAATTCAACCGTGACTTGTTTTGTCAGATTTGGAATCATAAGCGATAAGATACTTGAATCGAGGTTATTCATCTTAGGAGATAAAAGAGCATGAAATTGAAACCTTATATCGATATCAAATGAAAATCAAGGCAAATAAACAAACCTTATAATATGATTATAGATAAAAGATTTTAGAATGTTATCTTATCAGAAGACAAAGTAAGAGTCTCAAGCTCTACCATCACAGAAAGAGATAAAATAATAAAAATTGCAAAATTACATAAAAGGCATTTTTCTATGTTTACTGATTTTAGCACTATCAATGGATGATTTCGAAATGAGAGACAATAATAAAGAAAACGATTTCACGATTATCTATCAAGTGAAAATGAATCATTCAGATCTGTTCTCATAAGGAAAGAACTGTTTGAGAGCAGAAAAATCAAATTCTAGAGTTCGAAATGTTGGAGTATCTTATATTTTTGTTAACTTTCCAAAATGTGAAAGTTGAAAAAAGTAAATTCGAATCATTTAAAATAATATTCTAAAAGAAAAATTTTGAAAATAGTTTTCGTTTTAATATTTATAGTGCACAAAATTTGTTGGATCGGTGGAAATAACGCATGAAAAATAATATATTGTCTAGGGAAACAGGAGGGAAAGTCAAAAGCAACTTATGTTTCTGTTACATGTACATTTGCTCTAGAACACTGTAAGCGTAAAGGAAACTAATTCTGTGAGGAGTATCCACTGATAGATTCCTTTGGATCTACGTTGCATTCCAGTAATATACACTCGTCAAAAGTAAAATTCTCACATCGTGAAGGAAGTCGTGTATGCATGTGCAAATAATAGGACTGCCAGAGGTGACAGATATATGTAATTGAATAAAAAAAAATGTGCAAAAGAAAATGTTTATTCAGTAAGTAAAGTTCCCCCAGAGAGCAGATGATTGGTCACCTGAACCACTCCTTGCCAAGTCGCGCCACCTGGGGAACTGAGGTTATCAAATGTATATCCCTGTCATGGACAGTTCACGCGACGTTCAGTGAGAGTCCAATCATGTTCCATGGGAGAGAGGTCCCGCGAGTATGCCATCCAAGAAAGACTATCACTTCTGTTCAGGCTGTTGAGAGTTCGCCGTGTGACATACTGTCTGGAAGTGACTTGCTAGAACGACACGCCGGGGCGCTCTACACCAATGGGTGAACTACAGATCCAACATCCTGCACAACTTAATGGTCCGATTTCAAATTGCATACACAAAGGTTGTCCGTTGCTGAACAGAATGCCACCCCACACCTCGATGCCCGCTGAAGACTGGTGTGAAGCTCGGCTATATTGGCTGCCATGTGCAGTCTATGGAAAGCTGTCAAAGTATACCACCGTCGTCATTCCTCAATAAACAAAAACAGGATTCGTCTGTAAACATTACCAATACATTCGTTGGTCCAGTTGTAATAAGGATGACACTAATTCAGGCATGCAGACTTATGTCGAGCGTTTAATGGAACTACCATAGCTGGCTGCCTTTCCACGTAGCCATATGTCACTCAGCCTATTGTAATGACTTTGCCGAAAACTCGTGCACCCACTGGTGGCGGCGAATGGGTCTCGACTAGCAGTTCGGTGAATGTGTCTGTTAGTATACTACGCCTGGTGCCTGTGCTATCTCCTACTCCCCCGGCATGTTCTTGGATATGTCGCACATTGTTAGAAAATACTCTCGATGAATTCAAAACGCATGACAGCAACGTACATCGATATATCCATGTTGCCCAGTCCCAGGATATGATCTCACTCTTCAGCATTGGAAGGTAAAGTTAAAGGCATAAACTGCTGAAGTTCAGTTCGCCGACATCTCCGAAGCATTCCCTACGCTTCTTTGATCGTTTTTCTGCTGCAGTCTGACGTTGAAAGCATTGAAGAGATGAGACAGATGTTGGGTTTTATAGTCCGAACCTAGGCATCATGTGACACAATGTGCACTCAATCTTGATTGTTTGCATATATGTCTCATCTCTACTAGTCCTGTGATTTGACTGCGACTATGATTGCGCGCATTCCTACATGGTGTTGCAATTTTACTTTTGACGAATTTATATAGATCTCATTATGGTATCGAAAATTTATAAATTAAATAAAAAAATATATTATATTTATAAATAAATATAAAATTTATAATTAAAGGATGGCAATACTTAGAAGTCTCAAGAAAACTCACGTCGAGGGTAAAGATGCGTTAATTAATATAGCAACTCAGAAAAAGATAATGCCGCATTTTTCAAACTGTATATATGTTTCATTTTCTTTATTATTCTTAAACTCATTATAAGGTACAGCAGTTAGACAACCATTTTTATTGAAAAGAAAATTTATTATTATTATTTGATATGGATGCTCTATCAATGTGTTCAGAAGAGTGACTGCATCAGAAAAGCTTCGAATAATTTCATTAACTAGTGAAATACTGCAAAGTTTCTAGTTTATATAATAGCGAAAGAGTTATTCGTGAATAACAGGGATAGTTGCTTATCTACCTTTCATGAATAACTTCTATCAATTATTATTTCTGTCACCTTTCTTATCTGAAATCTAGGAACTTAATGTTACGTTGTCTGAACCTTTATTTAATAGATCACTACAGCCTTTCTTTGACATTATTAAATCTTATACAACCTCATTTCTTTATTCTTTCAACTTATTATTCTTTGAAGTTATTACATACATACTAATTTTTGTTTCCATAAGTTTTTCCGTGAGATGTTCGTATGGTCACTGTTTTGAAAGAAAATCCGTGAAAACGATGTCATGACGAAAATTCGGAGAAAATGAGCACCTTTTAAAAACTAAATGATATATTTGAAAATGAACGAGATGAAAAAAAGCGATTTTTTGTCAGCATATTTGTCCGTGTAAAAAAATATTTTGCATATTTTTAGGTTGTTGGAGAAAAAAAAGAGTTCTTCGAGAAAACTTTTAACAATCTTATTTCTCGTGATCCTCAAAAATTTTGGACTTCTGGTCAATGGATGACAGAGAAAAGAGGAGGTTCAGATGTTGGTGAGTGAAATGTCCAGTTTGTGTGAAATTTTTAATGAGTAAATAAATAAAAAAAAGTTGTGGACGCGGCATTTGATGGCTAAGTGAGTTGATTGCCACTTGTTCCAGTCTCAGTTTTCATTTTCTATCGCGCATAGTATTGGCGCGCATCAAACTTATCGTGACGCACATTCTTACTCGTTGGATTTATGTGGAAGTTTGGAGAATGAGTTTCAGCTTAAATCAATTGACTATGGTTAAAAATCAAAAGGTCGTTTCATTATATATATTCAGAATATTAATACAGAAAATGGAATATTTTAATCTAAAAGAATAGAAGGTTAATCTCTTCAGATAATTTTCCTAAGATATATTTAGGGAAAATATGTGAAAATTTTTAAGATTTTGCGCCTTTTCATGTGACTGTGCTGTATAGATGGATGACTATCAATGTCCTCGATGGCTATTTCGTTTTTAAAGCATAGTATATATTAAAATCTGAATGTATGTATGTCCAGCCATCTTCTCAAGAACAGCTGAATGTAGAAATCCACCGAAAGTACCAAAATATGGGGAATAATCCAAGGAATCCATTTTGACCATTTAAATTCCGAAATTTTAATTAGTAAAAAGGATATTAATTAAAAACTAATTTACAACAATACCTTTCATTTTTTGGATATTTTATAACAATACTTTTCATAGTTGCAGCGCAATTCAACAATATTTTTTATTGTTGCAGTTGTTTACTGTAAACAACATTGTTACAACCGTTACTTTAAACAACAATGTTACAAATTTGATAAATGAAACAACAATGTTCAAGTTTCATCAATGAAACAACAATGTTCAAGTTTCATCAATGAAACATGAATTAAACAACATTGTTAAAAGTTACATTAATGAAGCATGTAACAATGTTAAAAGTTACATTAATGAAGCATGTAACAATGCTAAAAGTTACATTAAAACTCCTTCAGACCTGGTGTCCGGTATATTGGACATCAACTTTGAACAGCTCCTATTAATTCAATAATTAACGAAACTACATGCTGTTTTTTAATTTGGCTCTCGATTTTCTTAGAAATATAATCGTTGCAAGAATTTTTCGATTCGGACATTGAATCATTTCATTTTTTAAATTTTTCCAAAAAAAAAAATCGAGAAAATCATCTTTCTTCCCAAAATGGAGCTCGGTGGTGAATTTTGTTTTTCAAGTAATTTCTTGTTTTTAATCCTTTTTTTACCATTTAAAAGGCTTCTACAATATCTTATTATCCTTCGACAACCATTTTAAAATGAAATTTGTGTGATTTTTTGTCTTTTCAGTTGAGATATCAGGTATTGTCCGGATGACTGACATAGGGTAACTTTTTTAATTTTTCATCTACAGGCTTGAAATTTCATTTATGCTTTAACCGTTGCAGTAGTACAGAGTATACCAAAGGAAAAAATTCTAACTCCATTATTTCTTAATTCCGACTGAATGGGTTAAGGAAGCATGTAACAATGTTAAAAGTTTCATTAATGAAACTACATTAACATAAAAAATTATGCTAACAGAAATAAAAAATGTATTGTTGCAGGTGTATAAATTCTTTTTTATCTCGTGATATAACATCAAACGGAATCATTTTAACGAACTGCTGAATTTACAAGAGTATTTTTTTGTTAACTTCAAAGTGTGACAATTTATTTTTTATGTTGTTTTTGTAAAGTTATGTGCCGAAAGATCTAGATTTTAACCTAAGTATTATTTATGTTTGTGATTTTAATCATTATTTATTGATTTGAACAATTTAAATATTTCTTTCTCCTCAAGCTGGGAGCGAAAGCGTTTTGAAAGCTGTGAAAAAAAGCGTTTGGAAGCTGGAAAAAAGTGTTTGGAAATTTGGAAGCTGTGAAAGAAGTGTTTGGAAGTGGGAAAAAAAATGGGAAGAAAGTGTTTGGAAAGTGTTTTGCTTTGTTCAATTTTTGCTTTTTCCGATGCCTAAAAGAAAAAGAGGAGTTACAGGGGATGCTGCCGGTAGACAGCAGGCAATTAGAAAAAGTGAAAGGAGAGCTGTTGAAACTGAAGAAGAAAGAAACCGCCGATTGTCAGCTATGACACACCGTGGCCATGACAGAAGAGCGGAAGAAACAGAAGAACAAAGGAATAGCCGATTGTCAGTCATGGCACAACGTGGCCAGGAGAGAAGAGCCGAAGAAATAGAAGAACAAAGAAATAGACAATTATCATCCATGTTACAACATGCAAGAGAACGCCGTCTAAATGTTACTGAAGGATAAAATCACCATCAGATACAAAATTTTTATGCGGCTAGAACTGCTCTTTAACCTATTGTTGAAGAACATAACTGTGGAGAAATGGACAATCTCTGTCTGAAATGCGGAGGGTTGTATTTCGGGGATGAAAAGAATACCAGAGGAATTTACACTCATTGCTGTCATAATGGAAAGCTAATTGAGCAGGCTTCAGTTTATCCAGTGGAATTGAAAGGATTGATGGATGGTTCCGACGAATTATCAGTGCATTTCAAAATTAACGTGCAACAGTGCTCTATCATTTGCTTCAATGGGTGCACAGAATGTACCGCCTACAGGGACAGGTGCATATTGCTTCAGAATTCATGGTCAAATTTATCACAGGACTTCTCATCTACACACAGCTGAAGCAGGAGGTGAAAAATTCGCCCAATTATATGTTTTGGACTTTGATCTTTCCACTCGTCGAAGAATGGAGAGTAGAGAAAATTCTGAATGTAATCCAAAACTGATGAGAAAAATAGATGAGATCATTAGAAGAATCGACCCTTTTGCAGATGCTTACAAGATGATGTGGGAATTGGAACAGCAGGTTTTTCCGGAAGAATGACATGAGGCGTTGGAAAATGTTACAATGTACATTAGTGATGATAGACTTCATTCCAGCCAGCACAGAGGGAGATATAATGCCCCAAAAACAAAAGAGATTGAAATGGTGTTTAGAAGCTCTGATGTCATTCCACCGAATAACAGGAATATCTGCATTTATCCAAGACAACCCGAACTGGGTAGGTTTAGTACTCTCAATCCAAACAGCGATCCTATGACTTACGTTTTACTTTTTCCACGTGGTGAAAGAGGCTTTCGCATTAATCAGTCTTATTCTGAATTGCAGTTTTATGTACACCGTTTGTCCGTGAGGAGACATATTTCAATCCTATTTTGTATGGGGGGAAGCTTATGCAGCAGTATGTTGTTGATTCGTATGTTAAGGTTGAGGGTAATCGTTTGAACTTCATTAGACATAATCAGAGGACGCTACGAGTAGAATTATATTTGGGACTTGGCGACAACATAAATGATCTGGCTACTGAAGCTGGCATTAGACCAGGTGGTACACTCATTCTGCCATCGAGTTTCATCGGGAGTCCAAGAGAGATGCAACAGAACTTGCAGGATGTCATGTCGATAGTCAGAGACTTTGGAAAGCCCGACTTGTTTTTGACTTTTACTTGCAATCCTAAGTGGAACGAGATCAAGGACAACCTTTTTCCTGGACAAAAGCCGCATGATCGTCCCAACTTGGTTGCTAGAGTTTTTGACATCATGAAGAAAGAACTGTTACAAGATATGAAAAAAATGGTATTTTGGGTCGTATAGGTGCAGACATTCATGTTATAGAGTTCCAGAAGAGAGGATTGCCACACATGCATCGATTGCTGATATTAGAAGATAAGGACAAAATAAGGGATCCGGAGAGTATCGATCGGATAGTGTCAGCAGAACTGCCTGATGAGACACTCGATTCTTGATTGCACGAAATTGTTAAGGCTACAATGATTCATGGACCATGTGGTGTGCTGATTCCCAATTCTCCATGCATGGCTGACTTTGTTTGCACAAAGGGATACCCCAAGCAATTTAGAGAAGCAACGGCTGAGAACGTTGATGGTTATCCTATGTCTAGGCGTTGTGGCAATGCAAACCAAGTAACAATAAAAGGCAATGTTGTAGATAGTAGGTGGATCGTACCATACAATCCATGCCTCAAAGAAATACAATGCCCATATAAACGTTAAAATTTTCAGTTCCATCGAGTCTATAAAGTATATTTTTAAGTACGTTTACAAGGATCATGGTTATGCGAAGGTTGTCTTCGAAGACAACGGTCAGGGCTCGATTACATGAGATGAGATAAAGACCTTTCTAGATGAGAGATATGCATCTACTCCCGAAGCAATGAGGATACTTCTAGAAAAAAAAATGCACGAGAAATATCATGCTATCATTCGTTTACCAGTGCATTTTCCAGACATGCAGCCGGTGTATTTCTATGATGATGAAGAACGTCAAGCACTGGAAAGAGCTGCTCAAAGAAACACCATGCTGACTGCTTGGTTCGAATTAAACAGAACAGGTCCTGATGCAAACAGGTACTTTTATGCTGATATACCTAAGCGTTTCGTTTGGAAGAACTATAAATGGGAGAGACTTGTACGATTCGGCGATAGAATTGTGTCAAGTTTATATTCCGTAAGTCCAAAAGACACTGAGCGGTTTCATCTCCAGATGCTTCTGTTTCATGTTCTGGGAGCTAACTCTTTTGAGGAGTTACGGACCTATGACAGCGTTACGATGGATTCTTTTAAAGAGGCGTGTCGTGCTAGGAATTTGTTGGGAGATGATGGCGAGTGGGGCAAAACTGTTTGAGGGAGGCGAGTAACTTTCAGATGTCTGCAAAGTTAAGGCAATTGTTTTCTTTCATTTATATCTTTGCAACCCAGCGTCACCTATGGAACTTTGGGAAGAATTCAAGTCTTATTTGTGTGAAGATTTTGTATTCCACAATTCAGTGCAGCAAAGTGTCAATCTCGCATTGCACAACATAGCTAATCACCTTCACGTTCACAACACGACCCTTACAAGCATTGGATTGCCAGAACCTGCGACTTCACACTCCTATGTTAATATAGATTTCTACGATTTAGAAACGGAGAGAAAATAAGTAGAGAGACTAATGGCAATGTTAAATACAGAGCAGCGTACAATTTTGGATGCAATTATGAATGCAATCAGAGGTGTTTATGAGGCTTCACCGAAAACGTTTTCTGTTAATGGTTTTGCAGGATCAGGCAAAAGCTTTTCATTCAATGCCCTAATTCGCTCAGTTAGAGGATTGGGTGAAATTGCTGTCTCCATTGCATGGACTGGGATTGCAGCTATTATTTTGGAAGGAGGCAGAAGAGCGCATTCAAGATTCATGTTACCGGTCCCCACTTTGGATAATTCTTCGTGTAGCATTCGTCATAACACCGAAGATGGAAGATTTTTGAAGGCGGCGAAACTCATTATTTGGGATGAGTGTACCATGACTCCTCATCATGCTTTGATAGCGGTTGACAGATTGCTCAGAGATTTAACGAGTTCAAACTTACCATTTGGAGGCAAGATTTTTGTTCTTGGTGGTGAACTGGAGACAGATTTTGCCTGTTGCGGTGCATGCAAACAGAACGATTATCGAGACCTGCTTGAAGAACTCACCTCTTTGGAGCAAATTCAAACAGTTTTCACTCGTTATAAATATGAGAACAGAACCCGATGAACAAGATTTTGCAGATTGGCTTCTACATCTTGGCAATGAGAGTTTGACTAATAACTGCCAATTAGGAGAAGATGTAATGGAAATTCCTGAAGAATGTGTTGTGATGGAGTCTATTGTCGATGAAATTTTTGGATCGTCTGGAACGGAAAATCTGTCATAAAAAACCATTTTGTGTCCCAAGAATGAAGATTCCTTAAAAATCAATGAACAGGTTGAAAAAACTTCCAGCTCAAAATGAGACGTACTTTAGTGCTAACAGTATAATCTGTGAAGGTCAAGAAGAACAGAACAATTTTCCATTGGATTTTATTAACGCACTAACTCCTTACGGAATGCCACCACATGAACTTAACCTGAAAGTAGGAGCTGTCATTATGCTGCTCAGAAAAATTTGAATCTATCGGCAGGACTGTGAAATGGAACACGTTTGATTATTCGAAAACTGATGCCTAACGTTATAGATGCTGAAATTTTGACTGGACATACAAACGGTTCGCGTGCTTTTATTCCAAGAATAACATTTTCTTCTTCCGACAGTAATCTACCTTTTCATCTTCAAAGGCGGCAGTTTCCCATTCGACTTGGTTTTGCAGTGACAATAAAAAAATCTCAAGAAAGAGTCTTAGAAAAGTAGGAATATATTTGCCTCGGCCAGTATTTTCACATGGAATGTTGTATGTTGCGTTTTAAAGAGCAACATCGAGGCGTTGTGTGCGAGTTTTGGTAATTGATACAAAGAAACAGGGAAAATTAAATAGCTCCAATAGGCTTTCTACAAAAAATGTTGTTTTGCATGAGGTTTTATTTTGAGATTTCATGGATGCAGTATGATTTCATTGTTGATGAAATTTTCGGATCTTCTTTTATTGATAAGGAAAACTTGTCAGAAAATCTATTTTGTGTCCTGCAGCATTACTGAGTTTTAATTTATAAATTTTGGAAGTATAATTGTTCATTTTAAATTCGTATTAAATTAATATTAAATTTGTATTATTATTTATATTTGGTTTATTGTTTAAAAGATGAAAATAAAATTTATTTTTCCAAACCTCTCGTGTTGTCATTCAAACCATACTGTTTTAAAGTAATAAAGAGGCTTGATTTGAAAGCAGAGGAGATATTTCTAGATAAAAAGACAATATATTTGTAAAAAATAAACTGGAGACGGGATATGAAAAAAGATAGACCCCTAGCAACGCCGAGATATTTCTTTCCCTCCGTACTAAAGTCAGACAAAAAATAAATCCGGAATCAGATAAACCATTCATTTCGTCAGAACACGGTCCAATTTTTTATATACGATTTTTTGTATTTTTTGCGATTTTTTTAAAAAAATATGTCGATTTCGGCGCGTTTTCGCAAACGTAATGATTGAACTGTTCTTTTCTCCGTATTTATTTAGGAGAGAATGTTGGGCATGTATCACGTGACCTGACTTCTTCTCTCCGCCAGAGAATGATGCATTATTCGAGATAGCCCGTGCAACGCCGGGCCACTCAGCTAGTAGTATATATAAAGCGCACCCAAATGAAATTAGGATTGTGGTCCTTTATTATAAAGAGCTTATATTTCAAAAGATAACTGAGCAGCAGGTTAACTATAAAGTGTCCTCGACCTTCCAGAGACATGCGGGAAAGCTGATGGACGAACATTGCGGAGAATCCGCTTAAAGACTAAAGTCGGTCATTCACGACAATTCCACTACACGCAAATGGCGTGGGGCACTCCACGCTGTTTCATTTTTTAGGCCACCCATTTACGCAGGTCATTCATGACCGCTCCACGCAAAGCAAATCCATCCACTACCAGTCACTGCGATCTCCGACCCCCGCCTTCTCCGATTTCCTCTTTGAACTACTCACACCCAAATCCCCCCCCACACACACTCGCACCTATTCCAGTCGGTGGTGATTTATGGCCCGGCAGTCAAAATAGGGCGATGGATATCAGGACTGGTTGGATATCCAAGCTTCCACTCCACACCGCTCTAATTCTGACCGGGCTTTCACACTGACATCTAGTTTTGACTTGAAGTGGTCGAATTTGCGTGGCGTAGAGCGATTGTGAACGTTCAGGCAAAAACCGGGCGGACAAATACACGGAGGCCCTCCCCCTACCTTTCGAGGGGCAATATATGGACCCGGATGCCCGAAAATTCAGATTCCAGTCAAAGTAGACCAGAACTATAACCGACTCATAAAACTATGTGTATCCTACGACTGGAAGATTTCAAACCATTAAAATTTTTCACCAAAGGCCAGAAACAAAGCTATCAAAAATGAGCAATAACTTGTAGAAATCCATGCAAAGATCATTAAATTTACAAAATACTCTATCTTTTTCAACGCTATTCTATTATTTTTAGTAATTATTCAGTTTTTGCATTCACCCTTAATTTCATTCACTTATTTTTAAGCCAACGGTACAGAAACTGTAGCTGTTCCGGATAATGGCTTCTATCGCTTGTATGGTTACAAATGGTTTTCTTCTGCATCCGATGCAAATATTGCTCTAACTTTAGCCAGAATAGTACAGAATCCTGAAATGTCAAAGGTATGTATAAGAATCATTCACTTTCTTATAAATGCATCTGTGAGACAACATCTGCGTACTATGCGCAGGAAGTTTATAAGTAACTTAAAACATCAATTAATCTGGTACTTTTCAGTTAATGGTACACCAGTCGTCGTCAAGCTGAAATGGTGGCGTTATTCCCTTTCACTGATGAATGCTGGTGACAAAACGAATTAACATCAACATTTCAGCTAGGCGCCAATTAGGGTTCTGCTAAAGGTGTGTATATGCTTCCGAGCCGAACGGTTCTCGAACCTTCGTGAGTAGATGTGGACACGATCTCTAGTTCGACGCGAATCAAATCCAGTCGGTTTGTCAGGGAAAACAAAGGGATTCGCAGTTCACGTTGGGGCATGTTCGAGTGTAGTTCGTCGCTCCCCGCGAGCCTCCGACGAACCAGAAAGGTCAAATCTGCAAACCAATGCGTATTCCAAAGCGCTTCCAAAGATCCCTTCAATGGCTGCGCTGATTGAGGGTGGGTTCGCTCCTTTGCAACGATTCGCGGTTGGTTTGTCATTAAAATAGTTTCTTCAAATGGCTCGAGTGCGGTTTGAGAACCATTCAGCTTCAAGTGTATACACGCCTTAAGTTTCACTAAGGTCGCTAGAATTTGACGGCTTTTGTCTATGATTCCGTTAATTGAAAAGCACTGTTGAGCTTAACATGTTTTTGGGACAGTGGTTTAAACAGTTAATGCTAAAGAATATCCGTGAGACTATCTTAATCCTACTATGCACGATTTCTATTTTTCAATATCGACTGCGTGATTCTATGTTAATGAGTATAAATAATAATAAAAAAGAATGTTTCAAAAAATTAATTTTAAGCTTACGTGTATATTTTTACACATTTTTATTACTAAACACTTATATTTAACTTGACTTGATTCATGTTTGTAAAGATACAAGTTCGTAAACGATTTTTCACTCACTTCTAGTGCTAGAGATTTGAAATTTTGTTCACTTGTGTATTCTCGATGACAACGCACTATTTTAATATTTTCAAAAGTTATCAGTTAATCATTGATTAAATCAAATTTTTATTTGGTAGTGAGTTTTAAAAGAATTGATCTCTAGATTAAAAAGTGGAAAATAATTAAAATAGAAAAAACTCTACTGTTTAGTACACTAATAAATGTGTGATTTTAAAAACAATTTTTAATTAAATTTGTTCAACTTGATACATTTCATGTTTGTAAAGATGGAATTTTGAATCAATTTTTCGCTAATTTCCTTATGTGCAAGAGTTTTGAAATTTTGTACTCTTGCGTGTTTTCGATAATAATGCGCTCTCTATTTTTCTATTTTCAGGATTTAATTATCTGTTAATCGATTAATTTAATTAAAATTTGATTCCATACGAATTGCATCCTCTAGAAGTGATTTTGTGAAAAAAAATTATTACTGGATACGGTACTATTTATGATAACGAATTATGAATTATAGAGATTGAAAAGGAGAAAATAATTAAAATAAAAAATTTTACTTTTCAGTACACTAATAAAAGTGTGTTTATTAAAACTGCTTTCCTTCTAAACGTTGGACGTGATTCATCTATGCCGAGAATGATAAAAATCTAATACATTAAAATGACACACATATATATGTCACGATTAATGTGATTAATCGGTTATTATGAATAATAACCGGTTAAAGTTATATATATATAATATGTATGAAGTAGAAATTCCATGTGTGCTTTATGTCTTCATATTTTTCCTGAATTAGGAAATGTATCTTTGGATTAATATATTTAAAATGTAGGTCATAAACAATTTTAGCAGTTTTTGATGCAAATAGATACTTTGATGGAGTTAATTTTTCCACAACTAACCTTCGCAATTTTTTTCCTGCAATTTCGATAGAGTACTTTTCTAGAATTTGTACCTTAAATATGACATAACCTAAACTTACTCATTTTTCAGCTTTCTCTTTTACACAGGCTGAAAATGGGCTAACGATGTTCTGTGTCGAAACGAGAAATTCACAAGGGCAGTTAAACAACATTCAGATGGTGAAACTGAAAAACAAATTGGGAACTCGAGGACTTCCAACAGCAGAATTGCTTCTCGACGGTTGCGTTGCATATAAGGTATGTTAGTATTTTGTGTTATAATCAATTATCAATCTTGTAAATTAAAATTAAGGAAACATATTGATTTTAAATATAGATTCCACTAACATCTTCTACCGACAAAAATTGGATTACTGCGTTCTAAGCCTGTTTGGATTAATCCATGGCACGACGTTACTTGTTTTGTGGCTCTCTAACCATATTTCTATTGACAGACTCAGCCATCTACCAGAGAATCCTCTTTCTCCCACGTGGGCTTTCATTTGGGCGTGCCTTATACAGGGTGTTCAGGAAGGTCATTTACAAAGTTTTGGAGGTAAGTCAGGCATACAGAAAAAAGTCATTCTTGCAATAAAACGATTGGCTGAAAAAAGTGAGGGGCAAAAAATGTACTGATATCTAAAAATACCCGGGAGTTTAAGGGATAAACAACAAAATTTAAAAATTTTGTTACAAGATTAGCTAGCTTTCCCTAATACTATTGCTTTTTTATGATTCCTAGTTTTAAACAGCTAAAAAAAATAATATTTTAACTTTTCCCAGAAAAGTAGGGGGCGACCGCCCTCCCCTTGCCCCCCTTACTCGCCGCCACTGAGAACATGGGATCGGAAACGCAAAGTGGCACTGCTACAGGGGATTCTATGTCAGTGAATTAAGTAAACCAGCGGGAGTTTTCTCCCCTAAACTTTCTCGTATACTCCTAACACATGTGGAGAAAAAATAAGCTAAAACACGAACAAGCGTCCCTAACGCAGTGGAGAAAAAAAGAAAGCGAAACGTCATACCACAAGCTTCCATAGTCGGAGTTTGACGTAGCAAAGCGGAAGAATCGGAAGTTTGGAGGCGAAAGGCGTGGGTAGAAATCGAAAGGATGAGCTCGAGTGAATCGCGCAATTACGCAATAACGTCCTCGAGTCATTGTATGGTGAGAAAAGACAAATAGGCGATTTTAACATCTTTTTTTCAACCAATTGAAACGAAAATTAGGCACGGATCTGCAATTGATGTTAGCAGGCCTCATATCAATTTTCATTTATCAAAGCCGTAGGGTTTATGAGTTATAATGCTTAGAAGTAAGCGATTATACAGACCGACAGACAGTCAATCCTTTCACGAATTTTGTCCAAAATTTGATATGGACCTACATTCCTCATGATAAAACTGCGTACCAAATTTTATCCATTCAGCTATTCAACTTCTTGAGTTATTGTGTCACATTAATGCGGACAGACAGAATTCCCGTAGACAGATTTTGTCCAAAATTTGATAGATACCTACAAATTATGTGTCAAGATCACTTACCAAATTTCATCCCCGTTTTCGAGTTATTGTGTTCACTGACAGACAAACATAATTCCCAAAATGTGTTTTTCGGACTCAGGGAGGTCTAAAACGTGGAGATTCGTCAAAATCTCGAGTTCGAATTTTTTTGACGATTACAATACTTTCTCTTTGTATACTTCTTACACGAGAAAGTAGAAAAGATATACCAAATAAAATGTACAACACAGGTTTAATGGAATGCGATTTTCAGTGGTGTAGTCGTAAATTAAGCAGTGCTGGAACGCTCTGACCTGGGTGATATTATTTGGAGGGAGGAGGAAAGGTGGAGAAAGTGATAGCGGGGGGGGGGGTAAGGAGGGAATCACCTCAAAATGAAATATTTTTTAAATTTCAAATGTATAATTAGGTAATTTATTTGGTATTGGAATCATGAAATAATTAAACGTCAGCACTAAAACAATGCATATTTTAACGTTATTTTGTTTCTGATCAAACATTAACAAAATGCGTATTGCAGTTCAAAGCGTGAAAATAATAAACATGTTACAGAATATTTTTTTTTTTAAATTATGCTGGTTTGTACTAGCAAACAAGTACCGTTCCGTTCCGTTCCGGCTCCACTACACCCCTGACGATTTTACTGTAGCAGAGCAAAACAATTTCATGAACATTTCAAGTTGTACGCAGCATAACATATACGATAATGGCAAATTTGACGAAGTAACTGCAACAAACCTTTGGAGTACTCAAAGAACTTTCAGTCTGAAGCGATGCCTGTTTCATATGTTGTTATTCGCGCATCTGGGTTGTTGTATTATTGCACATTTGCATTTCACTGCATCTACATTGTACATTTCATGTTGTGTATCTTTTTCTTTTACTTAATTCACTGATAAAGAGCCTCCTGCAGCGCCCTACACCTTTGTTTCCGACCTCATGTTCTATAGCAAAAATAACTTGGTTATGTATGACTGACCTACCTTGGTTATGCATGTAGGATGGAAGCCTAGCTCCCATTCAAGATGAAGTCAGGCAAAAACACGTGATTTTAAACCTTTAATTATGACGAGACAAACATTTAGACGGCACAGACATTAAAATTGAAATATAGAGTGAAAGAATTACGAGGGCGGGGGCAGTTCAGGCATTACGCTCCGTCGCGCAATCGAACAAAGTCTGCTACAATCAACAGACAGCTCAGTCATATGACGTGACGTCAGCTGGTAGAGCTTTGCCAACCGGTGGCTCTAAATTGCAGCTATACACGGCATTTTTGACGGTGTATGGGCGGGATACCATGGCTGACCTTAAAATTTGTAAACTACCTTTTTGAAAACACTGTATAATATACTATCTGACATATGTTTCCATTGTGAGGGATAGTCTCAAAACTATCCCTCACAAACTATCTTGCTGATGTGAGGTCGTGGCCCAGTGTTATCGGGGTTTGATCAGAGATCAACGGACTTAAAGAAGTCACAGAATTTCAGCATATCAAATTTAATAAACTTCTTGAATATATTGCTATTTTACAGGTCAATATACGGATGGTATATACAATTCAAGAATGAAGATAAACAAGTCCCTGATATAGATCGCGATAGTCAATAATAAACGTAACTTGACTTCGTCGAAGTTACCAACGGTGAGTATACTCGGAGATGCAACTTTATAGTAAAGTTCAGGAACTATGAGAGTTCAACAGTCAGTAGTAACTCAGGGAGAGTTATTGAAAACACCAAGGATCGGAATGTGACAACGAGGTGGTACGAACGCTCGTTAGAATGCAGCAATCCACCGCAGGGATGCTTATAGCTAGGCTCTAACTAAGATCTACTCAGGATGAGTAACAAAGATACCGAGGGTCGGTATATGACATCGCGTTAATTAACGCCCGATAAATTAACGCAATTCACCAAAGGGACAATTCTAGCCAGCTTTGACTATTTCTACTCAGGATAAGTAAGAAAGATACCGAGGGTCGGTATAGGACATCGAGGTTTTAATGACGCTCGATTAAATGCGACAGTTCACCATAGGAACTAGTCCAGCCAAAAGTTTGGCTAAAATCAAGGGGTCAAAAATACGCCCGTTTCATCTAAGTTTCGGATTTCGAAAAACAATATAACGAAGTTAGCTCTCCGCGTGTTTTCATCTCATCTCTCTATCTGCTCGTCATCTCGTTCTTCTCTTTTCCTCCCTTCTTAAACACTTACCCTCAGAGGCCAGGGGAGTGGCTCATGAATTATTTCTCGGAGATTTGTCCTCCAGCTGGACAAGTCACCCAACCGCAGTCGTGTGCCTTCCTTCCAGGTGATGATTGGAAGCGGTCAACTCTTGACCTGAGTTCTTTGTCGGCGACACGCGGGTGGCCTACTTCACACGCAACCGCTCCCTGGACACCTCTGGGCTTGCGTTAGGCCGGGCCGTTTTATGACTCTTACGTTTCCTCCTGCGTCGCTCCGGGTGTGGTCCTTACTCTCGTGGGAAAGAGGTAGGGGAGACATCACACTGATGATTTGATTCGAACAAATCGAGTTATAAACTTAATATGATAACAAAAATTGAGATCAGGAAAATATATCAGGGGAAGACTGTTTCTCTTTATACCATTGGGATAGATCAGACATTTTTACATGAAGCAGACATGCAATTTTCTGAAAAATCATCTTGCCATTTTTTATATATTTTCCCTTTCACATCTTGAAGTTGAAACATGAGAACACATGTAATAAAAATTATTCATTATAATTTTTTAATTACGTACACAGTTATGTTTATTCTAGACTGTAGAATATATACTTCAAGTTAGAAATATCTATTTTGAAGGCAATTGGTCAAATTTTACATGAGAAAAGCAATTGTTAGGAATAGTTGAAATCTGAATAAACCTTTATTTTTAAGTAGTTTCAGATAAATCTGTAATAACGTCTTACGAATAAATTTATATGAAATAAATATTTTGTTGTATTATGTTAAGATTTACGGTTTAATTTTTTTAGATGTCTCAAGAAGGCCGTGGAATAGCTTCAATATCACATATGTTGAATACAACCCGAGTGCATAATTCCCTTACTTCTGTTGGTTACATGCGAAAGTAAGGAACAATTTTTGTAACTAATTAGAGAGATTAGAGATAATGATTAGAATAATGAGTTAAATATTAATGATTTCTTATGAACTCAATAATAATTAATGGAAAAATTTGAACTTATTTTTTTATTATATCTATTTACATTTTTAAAGAAAATCTGTGCTTTGATTTTCTTCATATTTGACTTCACTGGTCAAGATTACATGCAAATAATTACTAACAAAACTTTCGTTTAGTACTTGTGTATTGATGGAAAAGTTTTCACTATGTGGAGAAATAATCACATCGTCAGTTACAAAGCTTAATCTCAATGTAGCGTGTTCCCTTTCTGTCCAGTGATTTCTGTTCGAAAATAGTTTTGTTTATTTATACAACTGATTATTCTTATGGAATTGTCTGCTATATAACCTGCTCTCATCTTAGGCATGTTTACTTGAGTCATTCAAATCCTAAATCGATTTTCATGCAACTGTATATGCTTGGAAAGTTCTTTTTTGATAGGGAACTGCGAAAAAAAACCACTATCTGCTTCCAAAGAACTTTGCTTCTGCCTTTTCGGAAATGTTGTGGAATTTTCTGTGCTTCTAACTTTGACCAGCTATTTTCCTGGATGTCAGGCCCGCCGATAGCGGGGACAGGAGGGGAAAAATATCCGGGAGTAGGGGCCCACCGGCTTTGGAAAAGGAAAAAATATATTCTTCTTATTTTGAAGATTATTTACATTCACTCATGACAAATGGGGCTTGGCATGAGTTGAACTTTATTTTTACATTCGTTTTCTCTGAATATAAAATTCACACATTCTCGTTATATTAATCTAAATTACAGAAGGTGGCTAGAAATCAGATTTTCACTAGAATACGCAACGTGACAGGGCAACCGAAAGAAAGACTTCCGTACGCTGAGTAGTCGCCACATTTATAATTTGAAAGGGAGCCAGCCTCGCATGGCAGTGTGGGGGCTCCTCATGCCAGTTCTTTGATCAAGGGCCCAGTTCGTCTCTCAGCGGCACTGCTGGTTGTCATTGGTCAACCGTCATGATGATCAGCTTAAATTTATTCTTCATTTCAATTTCTTGCGTTTCTCTCTCACATTAGCAAATTCAACAAGGCACTCAACACGTATTCTTATAATACAAGACTTAATCAATTTTTGGCGTTGCTTACGGCACATTTAAAAGAAAAAATGGACATTTTTTTATTTCTGAATTTTGCATTTTTTTGTTCTAATGGATATTATATTTTAATGATATTAAATGAAAAGTATTCAAGGCAGGAGGGGGAAATAAGAAACCGTGTAACTTCGTGTTAGCAAAAATCGGCAATCGGAAGTCGAGGTCTTTATTCATATTTTGTTTTTGGCATGATTCAATCTTCATTGAATCATGCCTTTAAACTGGGAGATAAACGAGTTCCCAAGTGCAAAGGAAGACGATCAAAGATGATGTCTCCAAACTGCAAAAATGAAAATATTTTTCTAAATAATTTTTTCATATTTCTGTATAATTAATTTAATTGCCGCCATAGAACTATAGTGTTAACTTGTTTCAGATTAAGCAATATATATAAGCCCTAAAAATTGCTTTTGATTTCTTGTTTATGATAATCATTTAAATGTACTTTTGCAGTGTTTTACTAAAAATTAATATTCCCAGAGAACAAGTGATAATTTCTAGTTTATAAAGCCTGGAAGCGAATTTCTATATATTTGCTATTTTGGGAAAAAATGTAATTTAAACAATTCTTTTTTTTTCTTTTCAGGATTTTGTTGCTGTCTCGAGATTATAGCCGGAAGAGAGTGGCATTTGGAAAGACGCTTAGTGAAATTCCGTTACATATGCGTGTGTTAAGCAACATTGAAGTAGAAATCAGAGGTTCTTTATTGTTATTATTAAAGGTACACGAAACACCCTTTATTGTTATAACGAAACTGAACATATCCATTTATTCAGTGACGCAGCTTAAGGGGGGGGGGGCGGAGGGGTGGTCAACCCCGGGCGACAAAATCAGACATGTAGGAAAACAGTTTTATGACTAAAAAAAGCAGCGACATTAGCTCAATCATCGTGTACATGAAAAAATGACTTAATTAATTCGTATATTTTGCCTTCTGCCGGTAAATTACCAATATATGAAAAAAAAACACTGGTGGTGGACGTGCGATTTTGCATCTAATCTGCAGACATTAAGGGCGTCGAACGACGAATTACGTAACTAATAAAATACTTTTTTCTGGGATTTATTATTATTATTTTGAGGTTGTAACTTGTAAAGCGAAAGCCACTTCATTTATTTGTGGTTAATGAAGTGTTTTAAAGCTTATTACGAATGATTTTAGTTAAGGATGACTGAGAGCGTTTGCTATTAAAATATTTTAAAATTTACATAGAAACGTACTAATGATTTGTGAGATTTATCACATACTTGATAAAAATTACGAAAAATAAAGACGCTTTATCAATGCTGCGATATACCAACATATCTGAAACGTTAATCATTTTTTCGAGATGACTACCGTGAGTCATCATACGATCTCTAAATCTTCTCATTTGTTAGTAAAATTACGCAGGATCTTCTTTGAAAGAATACCATCGTCTCGCAAATAACACATGTGGAGAAAAGATAAGTGAAACGGCAGTAAAACACACCAAACGTCCCTAACACAAGTGAAGAAAAAATAAGCCGAACGGCATCACCTAGCGCACCAAGGAGAAAGACAGAAGTAAAATGAAGAAGCCCGCGCGCCATTACGCCATATGCCGCAGAATGGGGAAAAAACCGAATATGCAATTTGAACGCCCTTTTTTCAACCGATCGAAACGAAAATTAGGAACAGATCTACAATTAATGTTAGCAGACATCATGTCAATTTTTATTTATCTAAGCCATAGAGTTTAGGAGTTATCGTGTTCACAAATATGCGATTACACAGACCGACAGACAGTCACCCCTTTTACAGATTTGGTCCAAAATTTGACTTGGACCTACATTTGTGACAAATTTTATCTACTTGGTACTTGGTACTTTAGTACTTGGACTACAACTATGTGACAAATTTTATCTATCTAGCTATTTAAGTTTTTGAGTTACCGTTTTCGCATAAACACGAACAGACAGACTTCCCGTGGACGGATTTGTTCCAAAATTTGATGGAAACCTACAAATTATGTGTAAAGATCACATACCAAATTTCATCTCTCTAGCTTTAATAGTTTTCAAGTTATCTTGTTCACAGACAGACATAATTCCAAAATTGTATCCCCAATTTCGGACTCAGGGAGATCTAAAATGTGAATATTAATCAAAATCTCGAGTTCGAATTTTTTGACGATTATAATACTTTCTCTTTGTGTACTTCGTACACAAGAAGGTAAAAATTGCTGCAGGATTTTAATATGGAGATGAGATTTATAAGAAATCATGGCCCTCAAGCACATTTCACTTATTCTGATTAAAAGGTACGGTTTTAAAAAGCCCATCAAATGGGAAATGAAGTCGGTTACATTCGCCAGGAGCGAATACAAATCGACTTGCCATTACAGACATGTAAACCTTTTCAGAAGCATCCAGAGGTTTCAAGCTGAGTGTTAACCTAATTATTAATACTGGTCTCTAAATAATAACTTGGTGAAAGATGGGAATGTTTTAATAAACTTCTCATAAAAATGCACGCAGTGAAGTAAAAAAACTCTCCCCACCAAACTATGACTCGAGCAGAATAGTAAAGTTTCATTACTCTTAAGGATAATTTTCTTCCCTTTTCTGGAATTTGAGTATGTTTCCAGGCATTTCAATAACAACATAATAGATTCGTAAAAATATTCTGGTTTTTCAAGCTTTTGAAATCATCTGTTCTGCCTTGCCGATATCATGTACTGTCAATCTAGCCACTACTTGATTTCCCTAATCACCATTTCCACAGTATTAATAATTTAGTAATTTGACCTTGCCTTGTAAAAATTTCAGCTAGTAGCATTCCAAATATAATTAAAGTTAAAACAAAACAAACTACAGTAAGCGACGTATCGGCGGCGAAACCGAAGGCAGGCTTTGCACCGAACCCGGCACCTTAACACATAACCAGCTGCTGGTACGGACCGATTCCTATGTAACAAAATGAAAATGACTGTTTCTAACGCAAGGTTCAACGCTTCATAAAATATATTCTAAAATTAAGCAATCTTAGTTGCGAAAGTAGTAAAGTTTACAATTAATATTCACTCTAATATATACAGGTACTTGATTAACCATTTCCATGGTAACTACAAGTTAACCTACCTTCGGCCTGCCGTGGTTTCCGGGGCCATCTGAATATTGTTGCAAAATGTCTTACTGTGGGTGTATGGTGTAAACAGTCCAACACGCAGGACAATTGAGAATGAAGGTTTATTCACAAATAAGCAGGAAAACACGTAGCACAGGTACAGGAAACAATAGTCCTTGCACAGATTACCAATGTAAATGGACAACAATTCACAGGTAATGACAGTTCAGCACTTCGATATCTAATAACACAAACAGTCAGCAAATAACTAGTAACGACAATAACAGCTCAGCTCACCAGCTGATTAGCTCACACAGCGGATAGAACTCCGAAGACGCTCGCGCTTCAAAGCGAGTAGCCAGTCGATCAAGATCAAGACGCTCTTCTGAACTAGGCGCCGTCCTTAAATATTCTCTCCGACGGGCCGTGACGTCACATGGTGTTTTCTCGTGTATTCCCTTTCCTAGTAGAAATATCGAGAAAAGGGTTGCATTTTCGGGAATCATCTATTTGTCGCCAAATCGCCAAAATGGTTGCCAAGTTTGTCGCCAAGGTCATGGGTGACATAAGAGTCGCTGAGGTCACTCCATGCTTAACCTTGTAAAACTCTCTTCCCAACCATAAGACTTGCATTGCTGGGAAGCGACTTTCCATGTTTGTAACAATATCAGTTCTCTCGAAGTTAAGTGGGAACTGAGAATAGAGTCCTAATGAGAATAATGTCCTCGGTCCAACTCCTCCCGTAGGAGGTACGTTCCATCATGAGAGTGGAGATAACTCAATCCCACACAATTACTATGCCCACTAGGAAAGCGGGAATCCGCTTACTTATCAGACGGCTTCTCATCCACTTAGTCGGAATGCCTTCCGATGGGATTCATTTCCATGTTAATAAATACAAAACACAAAGCTTATCTTCTCTCAATTAATTCAATCAACATAGTTTTATGAAAGCATAAATGTGATACAAATTTATGTCAATTACTCTGGTTGAGAATTATCTTGCTTAACCTTGTAACACTCTCTTCCCAACTATAAGACTTGCATTGCTGGGAAGCGACTTTCCATGTTTGTAACACTGCTCCCTTCTTCAAAGACTGACGTCCCGGCAGTCTCATTACACTGAACTGTGATCAGTAACCCGGTAGGGGGTTAGCCGATTGATGTGAATTACTTTTGGCTTGGCGTTGGGCGACCTCTGAACTCTGTAGATAACATCGTTCAGTTTCTTGACGATAGTATAATGTCCTTCCCAGTTCTGCTGTAATTTCGGGCTCAGACCCCTCCGTCGTTTCGGGTTATACATCCAGATTTGGTCTCCCTCCTTAAAATGATGGCCTGTTGCTCTGGAATCGTAGCGAGTCTTCATTCGTTCACTGGCCAATTTAATTCGCTCTCTGGCAAACGCATGTACGCTTTTCAAACGTGCCTCTAAATTATTCAGGTATTCATTAGGCGAGGAAGGCGTATCACTCGGTCGTCCAAATAGGATATCACATGGCAATCGCAGTGTTCGACCAAAAAGTATATCTGCTGGAGTGCATCCGGTCGCTTCATGGTCTGCGCTCCTATAGGCCAAGAGAAAGAGTGGTAAATGTGTATCCCAGTCAGTCTGATTCTTCGATACAAATAAAGATAGATGATTTAAAATCGTTCGATTAAACCTCTCGACCATGCCATCGGACTCAGGATGCAACGCCGTCGTTCGAGTCTTCAGAATTCCTAAAAGTTTGCAGAGCTCAGTAAAGAGAGCGGAATTAAAATTTGTACCTTGATCCGAATGTAATATCATAGGTACGCCATAACGCGAAATCCATGCTCGAACAAGTTCTTCAGCCACAGTCGAGGCTTCCTGATCTGAAATGGGGACTGCTTCTGGCCATTTAGTAAAATAGTCCATCAATACCAGTACATACCGATTGCCCTTTGTCGTTACAGGAAGAGGTCCTAAAATATCCAAAGCCATTCTTTCGAAAGGTGCGCCCATATTATAGCGCTGTAAACGGCCTTTAGTTCTTGTTTTGGGTCCTTTTCGGGCTCCGCAAGCGTGGCATTCTCTGCACCATTTTTCGACGTCGGCGCGAAGTCTATCCCAATAGAATCGCTCTCGGGTTTTGCTCAAAGTTTTCATAACTCCAAAATGGCCTCCATTTGCGCTGTCATGAGTCTCTCGCAGAACTTCTTGAATTCTGCTTTTCGGGAGAATTAGTTGCCAGCGACAAGAGCTTCCATCCATTCTCCCACTTACGACATAAAACACCATCCTTAAGGTGTAAGGAGTCCCAAATAGCCTAATATCGTTTTGTTGCAGGGCTTTCCGGAGCGATTTCTTGCCAAGATGGTCGATCTTCCGAATTTAATTTCTTCTCCAGAATTGGCCTAATAGCAGGATCTTCTAGCTGTGCCTTTTGAACCTCACTTGAAGACCAGGCATCCTCAGTTGTTAAAACTTTCACGGAAATGTCTGTTTCCATTCCGAACTTTTACTCTGCATTCGTGCAATGTTTGCAACTCTCTTTACAGGGTCTTCGAGAGAGCGCATCTGCATTTCCGTGAGAGGTTCCCTTGCGATGCTGGATTTCGAAGTCATATTCTTGCAGTCTTTGGATCCAGCGAGCTATCTGGCCTTCAGGTTCCCTAAAATTCAAAAGCCATCTAAGAGATGCATGATCAGTCCGGAGAAGAAATTTCCGTCCATAGAGGTAGTCATGGAAATGCTCTATAGATTTCACAATGGCTAGTAGTTCTTTACGCGTGACACAATAATTTCTTTCTGGCTTACCCAAGCTCTTGCTGAAGTAAGCGATGACACACTCTTCGTTTCCAATCTTCTGGGAGAGCACGGCTCCTATTCCTTCATTACTAGCATCCGTATCCAAGATAAATTCTTTGTCAGTCCGGGGATAGGTCAAGATAGGGGAAGTTATCAAAGCCTGCTTTAGGCTATTGAAAGATTTCTCGCATTCTTCGGTCCAATTAAAGCTTGATCTGGCTTCAGTTAGTTTATGTAGGGGTCTTGCTATTGCAGAGAAATTCCTGACAAAACGGCGGTAATAGGTGCAAAGTCCAAGGAAACTTCGGAGATCGTGTACTGTCTCTGGACGAGGCCAATCAACTACTGCCTTAATCTTTTCTGGGTCGGTTTTAACCCCGTCTGCTGAAATTATGTGTCCAAGATAAGAAACCTCCTTTCGGAAGAATCTGCATTTCTTTGGACTTAGCTTGAGGTTAGCTTTTTGCAGTCTCTGGAATACTTTACGAATATTATTAAGATGTTCTTGAAATGTTCGTCCTACTATAATAATGTCATCAAGATAAACTAAGCAGGCTTCAGACGTAAGTCCACGCAATACTGTCTCCATTAATCTTTCGAATGTTGCAGGGGCGTTACAAAGTCCGAAAGGCATTACCTTAAATTGCCAGAGTCCTTGTCCGGGGGTGAAAGCTGTCTTTTCTTTATCTTCAGGTTGGATCTCGACTTGCCAGTATCCACTTTTCAAGTCTAATGTCGAGAACCATTGGCTTCCGTTCAAAGCATCCAGGGTGTCGTCTATCCGTGGTAGAGGATAACTATCCTTTATCGTAATCTCGTTTAACTTCCTGTAGTCAACACAGAAACGTGTCGACCCATCTTTCTTCTTAACAAGCACAATAGGCGAAGCCCAAGGTCCTGACGATTCTTCTATTATTCCGTTATCCACCATCTCTTTAACTAAGCGCTCCGCTTCCTCTTTCTTTGCAAGAGGCAAACGTCTTGGATATTGCTTGATTCGTGGATGATTACCTGTATTAATTCTATGCTGAGTCATATTGCAACGGCCGACATCAGAGTCACTAGTAGAAAACAAGCTCTGAAATTCTTGTAGCAATTCCTTCACTGCTGTTCGTTGTTCTTCATTAAGCCCTTCAATATTCTCCAAGATTGACGGGAGACGTTGGGATTCGGAAAATTCTTGAAGACGAGAAACGATATCCACCACTGGCTCACACGTCGCAATAACAGCTCCTTTGTCGATAGTCTTGGGTTTATGGTCCAAATTCAGAACTCGAACGGGGATGGCTTCTTTTTTTAAATCAACGAGTGTGGCCGCCACAAGGACACCTTTCTGGGAAACTTGGCTAGGAAAGTCCGTTACGGCGTATCTGAATTTTCCAGAAGCTTCTGCGACTCCCTGGATAAGACATTCCGATCTTGCTGGTATAATAGTTTTCTCTTTAGCCAATACAGAGCATAACTTTGAATCCTCTGCACTGGCTGAAAACAAAGGAATTTCCTTTCCTCCTGTCCGAATCTCGTTCTTCTCCAGGTCTACCATGAAGTTAAATTTTTGTAGAAAATCCAGGCCGAGAATACAGGGATCGTTGATGTCAGCTACGTAGATTTTGTGTTGGAATTTTCTAGATCCGCATTCAATTGCTGCATCCAGTTTCCCGTGTATCTCCGCCTTTTCACCAGTAGCGGTCTTTAAAGAAATGTTAGGAGCCGTGTAAATAAAATTCCCCTTTAATTTCTGGGCCAAGTCTGTCCTTACGAGAGTGACATTGGTGCCGGTGTCCACCAATATCAAACAAGGTATACCGCAAATAGATCCTTCCAAGTAGAGTCCATTTCTTCCTCCGCAAGGTGCGGAAACTTTTAGTCCTTCTTCAGGGGCTTTATTGAGAAAAGGTATCCTTCGCCCCGTAAGACGGCCATACATTAGTTTTCCTGGTTGGGAGAAATTGTCTGGCACTCCCTCTGTACGTGCCCCTTTTTGTTACACTTCCAGCAAGTCATGTTCGGATTTCGTCGAGGAGTGTTCTTCTTCCCAGCAACATGACTGTTTAATAATTTTTCCAAAGTTTTCAATAAACAGTCGAATTTTTCATCTTTTTCTTTCCCAGTACCATCCTCTCTCTCTATCGATCTTACATTTCGGGATGTTTTGGAAACAGTTTTCGCAGCCTCATACTTCATGCTATATGCCAAGGCTGATTTCAAGTCTTTGGCATCCATCAACCTTGTTGCGTGCTGAGTATCTTCATCTCTGATAGCGTCGACAAAGTACTGGGCTGCTAGGTTGTCTCGGACATCCTGAGGGCACTCGGCGTAGGCCAGGCTCATTAGTCGCTCCACGTCGGCGGCTAATACATGAAGGCTTTCTCCTGGCTTCTGCCGTCTCGTTTTCAATTCAGTCCTATAAAACTGGGTAAGGTGACTATCTCCGAATCGGGCTTCTAGAGCGTTCTCGATGGTCGTAAGGTCCGTCAACTTATCAGAAGGTATTCCCTGAAGAACCTCCGCCGCTGATCCTCGGAGAGAGGCCACAAGTTGACTGGCTTTCACACGATTATTCCATCCGTTCGCAGAGCTCACAACGTCAAACTGAGTTTTGAAAACAGTCCAAGACGTTTGTCCGTCGAATGTCGGGATTTGACCGTTGGTCTGGAATACGTGAGGTCCGGGAAATTGATT
The DNA here is from genome assembly GCA_013235015.1 of Araneus ventricosus. Lineage (NCBI taxonomy): Eukaryota > Metazoa > Arthropoda > Arachnida > Araneae > Araneidae > Araneus > Araneus ventricosus. The sequence continues at coordinate 1,917,524 of BGPR01000028.1, read as the reverse complement.
GGTCTATCCTCGAGTTCACTGAGCCTCTTCTCTAGGTCGCCGATCTTCACTTGAACTTTTTCTTTGACTTCCTCTATCTTTCCTTGTACTTTGTCTTCCACTTCCTCGATCTTCCTTTCAACCTCGCCCTTTACCTCTCCACTCTCTCTTTTCACGCTTTGGACATCTTCTATTTTCTCTATGCAACTGTTGACATGATCTTTAATTTCTCCGACTTTACTTTCGACGTGTGATTGGATCTGATTCTTCATTTCTTCTTGTCCTTTTCTCATTTCTTCTTGTCGTTTTCTCATTTCTTCTTGTCCTTTCTTCATTTCCTCTTGTCCTTTCTCCATAGATTTCTTCATCTCGGCTAGCAGAGCAAGTAGATCAGCGTTCTCAGCCATCTTTGTCTGAGATCTCGTTTTCACCATTGTGAAACATCCCCGTTCTGCGTGGGGTTTCTTTTATGTGAGTGATGGAGACAAATAAAGACCACTGTTTTTATCCCAGTTATTTATTGACTTCGCTACGGGATACGGACAATGTACACACAGCAATGATGAGATATTTACAACGATGAAACGAAATATAAAATGCTCACCAGCTCAGTTACATTTCGAGCTGTCAGTTTAATATCAAAACATTATTGACACTTCATGTAAAACATTCACCGGTTAAAATTCTAGTCCGCCACTCGCCAAGCCCATCTGCCCCGCGTCAGGAACTTTCTCGTTCTTTTTTACTGTCAACACTCGACAGCTGCCAACGCTTCGTTGCTCAGCAGCGCCCTCACAGCCGCCAAGAAGAGAAAAGTGGATCTGTAAGGTTTTTCTCTGACAATATTACTATATATAAATCAAAAAAATGTTAAACTAACATGACAACAAATTTTAAGATTGTTATCATTTAGTTTGGACAGAGATAAAGCTAGCATCAGCATCTGGTTTTAAGATTCCAGGGGGAGGTGATCTTTATCTCTATGTTGTAAAGGTAATGACATCTAGTTAATTGGGTTTTGGAGTTTTCTCGATTAAGTATTTTAGAGGATTACATAGGCATTCGTTGATTTCTACCGTAGTCCCCATGCAACCCTTGTATCAAACTTTTTTTAAATCCGAATAATATGGCTACCCTTCTTTTTCAATGATTGCCCAGTTTCTACCTGAGTTTTTATTGAATTTTTTGACTCCAAACGCGTTGCGTCTATTCCCTTTTCCTCTTTCTAGTTAGACACACCCAACTGCTTGTCAATGTACATCTGCACTGAATTTCAAAGGGTTTGACAAAATCAGGTGCATTAAAGCCAGTCAGCCTCATGCACAGAGCTTTTCCAACCACTGAAATGATCCTCCTCGCGTTTTCCCATTTTACATCCTCTGATTTTTCCCTTCGTTGGTTCAGTTCGACAAGGGGTTAAAGTTCTGCGATTAGTTAGGAATATATGATGACGATAAAATCCCATTAAAGCATAGGACTGATCTTATTTTTTTCGTCTTTGCAGCCTTTCTAGCCGTTTTTGTCCACAATTTTTTTCCTCGTCTGGGCATCTACCGCCACTATTTTGCATACTAAAATTATAATTCTTTAGTTTGCAAAAGTGCATTTTCTAATTTACTCGAAAATCCCGATTTTAAGATTCTTATTTTACATTCCTCAAATGGATTAAAAACTCATCAGTAAATATACTATAATATCGTCGATAGCTGAGCTATAAAGATGACTTCAAGACATTATTGCATTATTTTTCTGGAATTGTACCGGGCTCCTGACAAACCAAAGGCACTACGCTTCCCTGACCCCCGTTATGCGTGAGAAGCTGTAAAAACTCTGTTCTCATCAGCATTTAATTTGATAATATCCCTTTAACTAAATTGCGGCAACCATTGAGCCATCCCACAGTAAAATCCAATTCCTTGTACGTTAACAAGCGGATAATTGGGAACCTTAATGTCTTACGTTAGGAGGCTCTATAGTCATACCCACATTCGAATGGATGCGTCCTTTTTACTTGACATATAGGGTATGATTTCTGCATTGAAGGTTCAATCAGCCTAGATCAATAGTTCTTTTCCTTGTCTGTCCCTCTCTCCTGCTAGACATTGGACACTGTAAGATGTGGCTTCTGTCTTTGAACATTGACATAAGTTCAATGTATATTGACTAGTTTGCACTGCTACTGTAGGAGGTTCAAACTCTTAAACGCCATAGTCTCTAATTCCATTTTCGCTGTGTTAGCTGACAGGTCAGAGAGGTATGTGACTTTGTCTACAAAGGAGTCTTCAGAGGCAGGGTGCTCAACGTCACCTGCTTTCTCCCTTCTGAAATTACGTTTACCGAGGTAGACTGCAATCCCTCATTTTGTTTTGATGCACATAGCTCACACTGGCACGGCGATTTTACTACTACAAGGAATGTTGGTTCTCACTGATTCATGTCATGAGTCCTTGCCATCTGGCTTAAGAGCTTGTTTTTCAGAGTCAGGTATCAACACTATTAACCTTAGTCTCCTGGATTAAAGAAAGTTTTCTTCGTAGATCTCGAATGTAGTGATGAGCCATTTTCTCTTGTTGAATGGTTGAAATTAACTTAGCAACTTTTCACAGCATCTTTATGTTTCTTTAATTTCTCCATGCAAAAAGAGTCACAGGTTGGTATCTAATTGAAGACCTTCTTGTCCACCACCATCCTTGTTTTTTTTCAGAATGGATGGGGATTCCTTCAGGGCTTTTCGTCCATATAATAGTTGAAAAGGTGCCAGTCGTGCTGTTGCGATTTTCTCGATAAGACCCGCACAAACAAACGGTATCTTGATATGCGCGAACGTGGTTCTTCCAAGATGACATGATGTAAGCATTTTTCTTTATTCTGATTAATCTACTCTTGACATTCGACTCAAGGGTGCAATTGGCGATCTAGGGAAGACTGAGATCCATCCTTTCGAACTCTACAGTAAACCCGTTGAAGTTAGTCCCATTATCGGGCTATTACATTAGGTACCCCGTGCCATGAAGGGATTGTTAGCAAAACCTCACACGTAGCTTTGGCGTTAAACTCTACGTCAATAGTAGTGCCTCAGCCCATCTTGTGCTGGTCAGCCAGACATAGGCTTACCGTATCTGCTTGATTTTGCACTAGGAGGACTATATAGGTCCATATCAATGTTCACACTGACAAATGACCGGCTGCACGGGAGTAGTGGTCTGTCCGTTTCCCATTCGTCTTCTCAATTGACATGGTCCTTGCACTGTTGACAAAAGGCTGATATCCTAGACATTCAACCCAATAGGAATATTGATTCTTCTATATTTTGACCATGTGGCCTCCAAATGTGCTTAACCATGACACAACTTTAAAACTTTAGGTCTATACTTCTTAGGTGACAAACCAGTTGAACAACGGACTCTCCAACACCCTTCTTTGTGAACAGAATATTTCGAAAATACGATCCTCTGATTTCTTTCCGGCGCATTTCTCGCGTCTTCATCAGACAGTCTACTTGTGCTTTAAGAAACTTGTCGATCTTGATAATTCTTCTAGTTTCGTTTTCTCAATTTCATGGACCAATGTCTTCTTCCTTACAATTCTTGTCAGTTGTTTATCCACTTCCAGAACAAATTCCTTTGCTTGTTTAGCCTGTAGGACTATGTTTCCTTCAGAATCTTGAAAGAATAGTTTTCTGGACCGCAGTGCCCTTCAACTTGTCCTCTTATTTCTGGAGCAACAATACATCCACTAGACTAGGAGCAATTTTTGCACTGCGTGAATCATGTCTCCATCCCTTTCAGTGTGCCCATTGGCACATTCACTTGGGACATTTCTCTGGTGGTCGAAATTCCCTTTATAAAATCGGGCTCCTTGTCTTAGAGAAATCCATCAACAGTCTCTTCTGATCACAGATGATTTTGGTTCAGAGTCAATAGGGCTGTTGCTCCTTTCCGTTCCCACTCACAATTATCCTCTCAAGTTGCACATACCTTGATCAGCGGATGATCGTCCACTTGAGACATCACCTCAGCCACCACTGCTGTTTCTTTGGTGACGCTTTCTGGGTCTACGCGACTGTTCTAAGGCTTCGCTTTTCTTCTGCTATCTTGATCCCATAATTCGTCTTCACCGCAAGTTCGAATAAACTTGCTTAGTGCCCTCTCCTCCCACAGGGGTTAACAGGAGTGAAATTCGGGGCGGTTTTCGTCTACGGCTCCATTGAGACCCTTTCTTGCTTCGTGGGCTTTTGGTTCTACATTATGGTCTCCCGTTGCCGTACACGTATAAGTGATTGCTTCTAACATTCCTTGCTGTTAGGACAGCGTTTGGTCGCTGGTTTCCGATTGATGTTTTGGACACCTCGTACCATCAGCTTGTCTGCGGATCTTGTAGGTTTTTGCTGTCTGTTCCCACATCGAACAAAATGATCACGGGATTTCTACTGTGGGATCTTCTTCCTTGAGATTACTGGTAAAATAAATTTATTCAATCCATCAAGAATCTGTATGTTCGAGTCATTATATTGCAAAGTAATTTGTACTTAGCGAAAGCAAGCAGTTGCATAATTCTGACCAAAATAGTAGCAAATGAATTAATTAATTTTGAGTTAAAATAAAAAACATAATTATATTTTGCATTAAATAGAAAGGCTACCAAATGCATATTAACAAAACAAAACTAAATAAAAAGAATGGTGTAAAGAAAACAAATTAAAAAAGAAAACAATGATAAATGAAAATAATAGCAAAACAATGAACTTTTGCATTACTAACCATAAAAAGTAATTGCTCAACAGAATTTTTAAAAATACAACAAGAACTATAGAGAATAAATTTACAAATGCCAGAACAATTTGTAGAGAATTATTCAAAATGAGAAAGAAAGCTAAAATGGCTCACTCATCAGAACCACACACCATTTTAGTTCAAAACTGAGCAAAGATTTTCTGTGTGAAAACCGACAAAAGTCAAAATTTATCTCTGTGGTCTATGTCCGAGCCACCAAATAAAAGAACATAAATCCAAAATTTTTTTAAATCCATAATCAAAAGAAAGAGATAAAACTTTTCCAGAAATGAAAACAATCAGAAAGTGACGCAACTAGAAGTAAAAACATCAACGATCTAGAAGCTATCCATATTAAAGCTCCATCTATGAATAAAAATTTGAATATTATTCTCAGGAGAACAAAAACAATTTTAAAAAAAAATCAGGTTTTAAAGGAAAGCAAAAGGGAATCCGTTATCTTTTAAGTTTATTTAAAATTCCTAGGGCTTTGACAAGAAGAATAGTGTTATTACAGAAAGATGTGTTTAGATCCTATTATTTGAGAATTAGATGAGTTCTTAATAATTCTAAAATAAGTTTGTCGAAAGTTTTGAAGAAGTTGAAATGGCTAAAATTAAATTCCTTTCTTTTGTCATAGAATTCCAGAAAATATCTGAAATTCCCGATTTCATTCCTAGATCAAAAATTACATTTGTTTAATTTCATTATTAGTTTTGTTGAGTTCTTTTGGATGAACTAAGAAAATGGGGTTAACATTTGATTTATGATTTCGCAAGAGACTAAAAGGTCATCAATGGAAACGAAATCAAACAATTTCATTTTAATTTCAATCCCTCTCAAATGAGTGGAGAAATAAATCGTAGTGCACTTGAAAACAACAACCGTTAATACTGCTGTGAGATAGGACACCCTGTAAAGTAGTTATTCGATTAAAGATGTATTTTTCACAAATATTAACCCTGCACATTTCTAACCATTTGTTTTTACCAACCTAAATCAGATATTAGTATATATCAAATAAATTGTAACGACCTTCAATTCAATTCTATTACTGTGGAGGCTAGTAAAAGATTTTCAAAATCAAATGTATAGATGCTACTAATTTTTTATTTTTTCTTTGATAGTCAAATTTGTGTTATTGTCTAATAAAGAAGCCTCTTCACTCTTTGATTTTGTTAAGAATAATTTTTTAGAAATTTAAAAGACTTGCTAATAAAATAATGTATAACTACCAGTGCTAAAGTGAACAAATCGAGAATTTTAAGGATTTCTATGAAATTTATAGTGAAAAGGTAGAGCTAATTATAAATTACCTTGGTTTTAATTTTAGTTTTTTTTGCTAAGATGCTAAATTCTTTTTGTCAGTTCATTTTTTTTTACCAAGATCTTTTTAATTGAGTACTTATTATTTGAATTATATTATTGCTATTTATTTCCTTGAAGTGAAGTATACACATAATGCAAATATTATTTCTGCCTTTATCAACTGCTTGTAATGATAAATTTCCTTTAAAATTTTCAACTTTTTAAGATTCTGCGTGAAGAAAATGCCATTGATTAGGAGATTTTGCCTTTATTATTGATAATTTACTTTTTTGCTTCATTAAGTCTCTATAGTGCATTCCTAGCAAATCCTTCATGGCCAATGATATTTCCGGCAATGTAGGTAATCAAAAAACATCTAGTCTCATTTAATGTGAATTCACCTTTCTAATTTTGATTAACTCTGTTCCTTAACCCTAGAATTTAGTCCTTAATAAAGGAAAATATCATTTGCCATTACTGAAGATTTGGAATGAGCTAAGGAGAACTCTAATGGGAAGCAAAAAATAGAATTATATAAATAAAAAGCAAAATTTCTAATAGAGCATTTTTCTTCTAACATGCATCTAAAAAAGAAATGTCAAATTTTAAAAGGGAGGGAGAATTTATCATTACAACAGTTGATAAGGCAGAAATAATTTTGCATTAGTAAACTCACTAGAAATAATGTTAATGAATGATAATTCAATAATATTTCAATAATAATTTGGTAGAAAAAAAGAACTTGACAGAATGTTAATAATCTGCTGCTAAAAAACTAAAGTAAAACAGTAAATAAATTCTATCCTTACCTTTTTCCACTATAAAATTTCATAAAAAACCTTAAAATTTAGATTTGTACTTGTAGCATGGTAGTAAGATTATTATTTTAGGTTAAAGTCTTCTTTAAATTTCTAAAATATGTCTTAACAAAATCAAGAGAAGAGAAGCCATTGCTGAATAAAACACTAAATTGGACTTTATAATAAAATAAAAAATTAGTATATTCATACATTGATTTGAAAATTCTTTTACTAACTCCGCCAACTAAATTAGTGAAGTGTGCTCTAATTCTTATTTGATATATACGTAATCTGGATGTAATGATTAAAAACAAAGAGTTTAGAAAGTCAGGTATAATTTGTGAAACATCTCTTTAATAGAATCAACATACTTTAAGGTTCTTGTATTCTAATGGCTGTATTGCATTTTTTCAAAGTCATCTAATGCCATTTATTCTCTGTTTGATGAGGGATTTAATTAAAAATGAAATTGTTGTATGGTTTTCGTTTTCCATTGATGACCTTTGTCTTAATCATAAAAATGTTAACTCCATTTTTTGCATCCAAGAGCTCAAATTAAATAAACAATCAATATAAGTTAAACAATAATTTTTTTGGATCTAGAAATTGAAATCAGAATAGATATTTTGGTTTGGAATTTATGACAAAAGAAAGGAATTTATTTAAGGCTATTTCACTTTTGCAACTTTCGATGAAATCTGATTTTTAGAATTATTAAGAACTTATCTATTCTCAAATTAATAGGATTAAACACATCTGTAATAACTTACCTTTGAAAGCCCAGGTAATTTGGGTATTTAAATTACAAGGATAACGATTCCTTTTTGTTTCCTTAAAACTTGATTTTTTTAAATGATTGTTTTTGTCCTCTCTGAGAAATAGTTCAAATTTTCTTATTCGCCAGATGGAGCTCACTGGATAGCTTACGATCGTTGATTGTACTCTTTGTATCCTATTGCGTTTCTGCTTTTCTGATTGGGCTTTTGAAAGAAGGAAATTTTATCTCTTTCTTTGATTATGGATTCTAAAAAACTTTTGGATTTATGTTCTTTATTTGGTGGCCGGACAAAGATTCAGACCACAGGAAGGAATTTTTGACTTTTTGTCGTTCCTCCACAGAAATCTTAGTTCGTTTTAGACAAAATGGCGTGTGGTTTCTGTGGTGAGCCATTTTAGTTCCTTTCATTTTGAATAATTTCTTAACAAATTGTTCACAAGTATTGTAAATTTTGGTTTCTCCTATAGTTCTTGTTGTATTTTTTTATAAAAAATTTCTGTTAAGCTAATTTTTGCTGCTGCGTTTGCAATCGCAAAACGCGTCATTGTTTTCACTATTTTCATTTTATCATTGTTTTCTTTAATTTGTTTTCTTTTAATTTAAATTTCTTTATTCATAGACGAAATCTTTCAACTCTTCTCTGAACAGGTTCTTGGTGCTGAATTAATTTTCTGGCGAAAGCCCTCAGCGATCATCTAGCAACTCTTCATTCAGATCCTCTTACTACTCCAAAAGGTGAAAATTCTTCTTCAGGGACTCTATGCATCTTCTACTATCTCCAGAGGCATGAGAGAATCGAACGCGTGCCGTCTGAAAT
>BGPR01000028.1:1887411-1906999 GCA_013235015.1 Araneus ventricosus | reverse complement strand
TGTTTTTATCCCAGTTATTTATTGACTTCGCTACGGGATACGGACAATGTACACACAGCAATGATGAGATATTTACAACGATGAAACGAAATATAAAATGCTCACCAGCTCAGTTACATTTCGAGCTGTCAGTTTAATATCAAAACATTATTGACACTTCATGTAAAACATTCACCGGTTAAAATTCTAGTCCGCCACTCGCCAAGCCCATCTGCCCCGCGTCAGGAACTTTCTCGTTCTTTTTTACTGTCAACACTCGACAGCTGCCAACGCTTCGTTGCTCAGCAGCGCCCTCACAACCATACACAATTATCCCACTTCTGGACACCAGTGTTGCAAAATGTCTTACTGTGGGTGTATGGTGTAAACAGTCCAACTCGCAGGACAATGGAGAATGAAGGTTTATTCACAAATAAGCAGGAAAACACGTAGCACAGGTACAGGAAACAATAGTCCTTGCACAGATTACCAATGTAAATGGACAACAATCCACAGGTAATGACAGTTCAGCACTTCGATATCTAATAACACAAACAGTCAGCAAATAACTAGTAACGACAATAACAGCTCAGCTCACCAGCTGATTAGCTCACACAGCGGATAGAACTCCGAAGACGCTCGCGCTTCAAAGCGAGTAGCCAGTCGATCAAGATCAAGACGCTCTTCTGAACTAGGCGCCGTCCTTAAATATTCTCTCCGACGGGCCGTGACGTCACATGGTGTTTTCTCGTGTATTCCCTTTCCTAGTAGAAATATCGAGAAAAGGGTTGCATTTTCGGAATTCATCTATTTGTCGCCAAAATGGTTGCCAAGTTTGTCGCCAAGGTCATGGGTGACATAAGAGTCGCTGAGGTCACTCCATGCTTAACCTTGTAAAACTCTCTTCCCAACCATAAGACTTGCATTGCTGGGAAGCGACTTTCCATGTTTGTAACAATATCAGTTCTCTCGAAGTTAAGTGGGAACTGAGAATAGAGTCCTAATGAGAATAATGTCCTCGGTCCAACTCCTCCCGTAGGAGGTACGTTCCATCATGAGAGTGGAGATAACTCAATCCCACACAATTACTATGCCCACTAGGAAAGCGGGAATCCGCTTACTTATCAGACGGCTTCTCATCCACTTAGTCGGGATGCCTTCCGATGGGATTCATTTCCATGTTAATAAATACAAAACACAAAGCTTATCTTCTCTCAATTAATTCAATCAACATAGTTTTATGAAAGCATAAATGTGATACAAATTTATGTCAATTACTCTGGTTGAGAATTATCAAACTTATTTTCATTCTTTTTTTAGTATCATTTCTTTATATTTTGGAAATATTAACATTTTAAACAGTTTTGCAAATTTTGATTTAATTTTCTCCTGAAATTTGAAAACTGAAATTTTTTCCTGTGTTTTTTTCTCCCTTTATTGATTGTCATGAATTTATTTACAGGTTGCAGTTCTGCTCGGCAAAGCTGAGATAGGGCTTAGCACTGCTGACGAGCAACTCTTACTCCGTTTACTGTCTCCAGTAATGAAGCTTTACACTGCTAAGCAGGTAAAACTATTCTATTTCTCTTTTCTCTGTTATAGAATTTTCACGTTAAAAAGAGAGTTTAAAGAGAAATAGCTTCTAGAGTTAACCATGCTCGCATTGAAAATGAAGAATAAACTTATGCATAAATGCATTAACCCTCTCTAAAGTCGTGGTAAGTATACTTACCACCAAATTCATCAATTTTTAAATGCAATTTTTAAGGTTGGCGTAAGTCCTCGCCAAATTTTTCGATGAAACAAAAACCTAAATGTTCAAATTTCTTATCTCAAATTATCACGAAGAGTCTTGACTTGGTAATTAATAAAATTAATTTATAAAAAATTAATGTCATCCAATAAGCTAAATGAATTTACTTTCTTAAATTAATCTTAATCCAAAATTTATTTTATTATACCACTACTAGAAAAAATGGCCCTTTAAAGGGTTAAACCAGAATTATATTCCTTTTTCTACACTTTTTTCACGTTTATATAATGCTGAAGGTCCTGTTTACATCTTCTGAACACACATTCATAATTGGAAGATCCGTTCATCAATGATTTTCATACAGTTTTAAAATTAGGTGTTAGCAATTAATCAGTGTGTGTGTAAGAGAGAGAGAGTCGATTTTTTGTACTCGTATAAAGATTCCGGAGATTTTATTTCTAAAATTTTATTTGATTCCCAAAAATCTTCTCCGAACTCAACTTTTTGATGAAATGATTTTACGAAATAGGCCTTTTTAATTTTTAACGCACTCTACAAATTTAAATATAAACCTCTCAACTACTAGTATTTAAACTTGCTTCTATGAACAGCAAATCGATTAGTTTATCAGAAGGGTTATATTTATTCAATTTTGATTTCAGTTAATATATTAAATAATGGCTTATTTTAAAAGTAAATTAAGAAATGATTATTATTTAACTTTACCGTTCCATGTTATATTTTAACAATTATGCTTTAAAAGTAATAATTATTTGAAAATGTTAAATTTTTTAGGCTATCGCTATAGTTTCCGAAGGCTTGGAAACCTTTGGAGGTCAAGGTTATATGGAAGACTCGAGGCTTCCAGTGCTGCTACGAGACGTCCAAGTAACTATTTCTCTTTAACATATAATTATTTTTAGACGAAAGAAATACGAAGAAACTTATTTTATAACCACAAATTTAAATTACAGAAATTTTACCTACTTATTCGTGTCGGAATGCTTCACCTAACACTCTTCCTATTAGCAAGCAACTTGCTCGAACGAGTATTTTACTTTGAATGAAATGCTTAGTCTGTCCCTTAAATATGCAAACTAAGCTACTAGATGGGCCTTGAGATGATAATTGACCATGCCCACTCTCTGATTTGTTGGTGGGAGACCCACTAGAGCGTCAGTAACCGTCAAACCGTTAATGCAAGGCAGCTGAAGGTGGAGATTTCTTTTGTGGTGCTATATTTTTTCCCTCTTGTCTTCATCAAATTTTTTATGGAAGTTGGGAAAAATTCTCGGGAAATTTATCAAACGATGAGGGCTATTTTATTTATGGAAACAACATACTGATGAAAACGACTCTTTTCAAGTGGACCAAGGGTTTCAGTGAGTGCCATGAAGATTGAACGGAAGATAAGGACAAGACCAGGATAACTTGTCGACCTTATGATTTTATGAATACATATAACTGTTTCTCGGTAGCAGATTTTCTGTGTGGATAACTGCTGATAAATTGAATATGGGAAAATAGTTTGTGTGCACGATTCTGACAAAAAGGGGAAAAAATGAAGTTGAGAAAATTGTATGTAATATCATCCCTCAAATCCTGAAAAATCGACAGTGATTCTCTGCAAATTTCTGGTCGTAATTCGATAACTTTTCTGGATTACCCTCCCTACTTGCCATATTTAGCCCACTGTGATTTATTTTTGTACCTTATATACAAAATAGTAATGAAGGGATGACATTGAAATAATATGGAGAAGATAAAACGTGAAACGACAAGATAACTAAAGAACCTGACGTTTAAGGATTTCCAGGAATATTTTGAACAAAGAAAATTAAGTCTGGATAAGTGTATTGCTCCAAATTATGAATATTTTGATGGGCAATAAATAATTTTGAAAACATAGAGTACAGCAAGGCTTTTACGATTTCATTTCGCTTATTCATTGGACAGACTATGTATTTATTCATTTTGTTGAACGACTCAAATCTGTTCTATGCTCTTGTCCATAAATTAAAGTTAATGAGAGTTTGTAAGAATTAAGCTAAAAAAGCACAAAAATAACATTAAACATGAGTAATAGTTCATAAGCATTTTTGAAATTTATTTTAAATTTCAAAATTATTTAAAATTAATTTTTTTAAAAATTCCTCTAGGCGTTTAATGAAGAAGTTGGTTCAATAGCTTTTCTCGAATTCCATTTTTTCCTCTGAAGCTCGAAAAGCAACGGTGGGCAGTATTTATACATGGTTTCTTCTCCATTACACAGCACAAATCTCATGAGTACCCTCGGTCGTCTTAACACTTCGATTAAATTCAAAAAGTAAATGATATCGAAACTTCTCAGTTTTGACCACTTGATATTCCATTTTTATGGTCTGAATATGCAGAAAAAGTAATAATAGTAAAAAAAATCTATATGCACTATCTTCTAGAGCATTAAATACTTTCTCAAATAATATGAAATATTCTGCCAATGCGTTTTATTTTTGCCTGCATTTTCAGATTTGAAAAAACTGCTCCGAAATTATTACCCATCCCAATATATCGTAGCATAGTTAGCCGAGAAAATACCGCAAGGCTAGTTCGTATAAAAATGCTATACGACAAATTAGGAAAACTGCGGGTTCGAAAGAAAACACACATTTAAGAAAATAGCTTATCCGTACTTCTAACATTTTATAGCTGAATATCAACCATATTCAGCTTAAGATTTTTTTATTTCTGTTTTCTTTGGCTTATTTGGACTGAGACAAATAAATAACTTACATAAAAATGACAAATTTCCGAAATTATAAATTTTTATTGTTTGCAGGTATGCTCAATTTGGGAAGGCACAACAAATGTGATGTCATTAGATGTAATAAGAAGTCTGTTGAAGACAAATTCAGAAGCACTAATGTCTTTGGAAAAAAATACTATACTTTGTTTAGAAAATGGAAAAAAAGAAAGTGCTTTGCAAGAGTCATGCATAAAAATTGAAAAGAGTATGAAATATATATCCACATTTATCAAAGAAAACCCAGGTTTGCTACACATTGCTGCGAGAGATATATCTTACAGCATAGCCAGAACCTACATTGGTAAGTGCACTCAGATCATACGTTTTAATTTTTATTGCTTCATTTTTATTCTGTTAATTGTTTCTTGAAATGATAAACTATGGGTTAGTATTGATTCTTGACTAGTAAACAGAAACATATAAAGCATTTTCACTTTCATTTGAACAATTAATTGTATTTATTAACTATTGTTTAAAATATTTTACGTAAAACTTCAATTTATAAATCAATAACATTAACACTTCTAAAGTGTCTATAATCTCTTACCGGTAGAGTTTCGGTTTTGGAATAAAATGAACAAAAATCCGAGTTTCGATTCTATCAACGGTCACTAATACAACCTTTTATGGACATGGCATGCTCTTATTAGATTGCTATAAAAACTCGGAAAGTGGAAAGCCAGTTCAGATGTTTTCATTGTATAGCCGTGATTCAGAACTGTGAAGTCCATATCCAATGGCTAACTGAACAACTTTAAACTCGAAAGTCAGTCTCACATATTAAAAAAATCTTGCCGTTTATACCAGAAGTGATGGTTTTAGAATTTTTTTATGGTTTATATTTGAAAATTCCTTTGTGCAAGACTTAAAATGAAATATAAAAAATATATACTAAATGTTTACATATATTTATTACCTTTTATTATAGAAGTTAAACGTATTAATTAGGCTTCCAGGTTTAAGAACTATGAACGCATAATAAACCTAATATTCTGATAACCATATTTTATATTAGGCAAAATGAAAGTGAATCCGAAACCTAAATACAGACGATGAAAGAGAAATCGATGGAAAACAAATCAAGAGCGCAAAACGAACCTTTGGTGAATTTTTTTTTGGGGGGGGGCGGACAGAAAGAAAGAAAAAAAAATGTGCATTAGTTGGCCGAGTACCAAATAGGAGTATCCGAAAATCTTGTTCTGGCTAAGTTCAAAGACAGAAAGCATAACTTTTCACTTTCGCTCTTCATATCACTTAGTTGTGAGAAGTGAGTCAATTCTGGTACTTTCCAAAACTGTTTGGTGTGCAGACCCATCTTATTTGTTAATTCATTTCTGTTTTTTTTTCTTCTCGTTTTTATTACTTTTCCTTTTTTGTTGATCATTGAACTATCTGAGTGGAAAAGTAAGTAAATAAGAATAAAAACGTAAATACGAATTTTCAAAATAATTTTAGTTGGCTCTGCAACTCTGTGACCCTAAAGGACAAGCCAGGGTAGGTAGATTTTAGGGAAAGCTTAATACTACGCACACTAATGAGGGCAAATCATTTAATGTTCTTGATCGGTATTAGGTTACTTTCCTGTGATGACTTAAATTTTATTGACCAATAAAACTCAGTAACAGTATGAATGATTAGCAAATTCGTTTGCAACTCATGACTACTAAACAAATATTTGAATTTCGTAGTTTTTCTGTGTTGAATAAATTTGCATTTCTGCAATAAACATCTCCATTTAAATTTTTGAGATGAGAAAAATTTATTTTCACAACAGTTACATTTTTTTGAGCTATAAGTTATCATCTGCTACCTAAAAGTTTTGTCTACATGCAAAATGGCGCTTTTAAAGAAGCGATTGATGGTAGGCTACATTTTTGCTCTTTCCGAAAAGAATTAATCTCATTCGGTTATTCAAAGACTCTGTGAAAGTCATGGTTTTTCGATATCTAAAGCCATAATAGGAAATATTGTTAATAAGAAAAGAAAAATCGTCCAAGTTTGGTTTCAAGTTGAAAAATTGTTCGAAATACGCATGCAAGGAAAAAACACAGTTCTTCGAATATTTCAAAGGTGAGATCTTTAATGTTAAAAGAAAATCCTCCAAGTCAAAGGTTTGTTGCAAAATCATTAAAATGCTCAGTATCAACTGTAAACAAAATTATTAACACTAATTTTAATCTAAAAAAAGCCAAAAAAATACAGTGTTCATCGTCTTTATCCACGTCATATCGCTGAACGCAGAATAAGCTACAGAATCTTTATGAAAAGCACTTAACCGGACAAAAATGGAAAAAATGTTGTAACAATAGATACAGCTTGAGCATATTTAAATGACTACAATAAAAAAATCAATTTATTATGATCAAAGAAGAGAAAAAATCTTAAAACATGGTTCAAAAAATCTAAAGAAGGTGGTGAATTATGATTGGTGCTGGTTTCTCATATAATGGCAAAATAAAAGGAAAGAGAGTGGATGACAATGTTAAGATCAACTCCACAAACTATCAGGAGCATATTTTATCCTCAATCTTCAAATATGAAATACCATCTCTTTACCCACAATGCCATCAATAGTGGAACTGCACGAAAACAACTCAAGTAGCCACACGTCACAATCACTGTTAATTTCCTGGAAAAAATAGAACAAGAAATGGGTATTAACAGGGACGTGGTTGCGAGAGAGTGAGGTGGGAACACCCCAGATTTTTCTGAAGTCGGCAAATTGACTAAATGAGTCGGCAAATTTTGAAAAAGTAATCGAACGTATTATTTTATTCTGCGCATCCACAACATTTGCAGAATTATTTATTGAAACGCGAAAAAAAAGTGAACTTTTATTTACTAAGTTGGTTTTTAAATTCTCTTGCAGACCATTGATATCACCGATAGGGAGCCGTTCTGACTCCGAGTTCAGGGGTATGCGTGGCGTGACTGTTGTTAACTGACCGGGGTTCGGGCAAACTTTCCCTTCTGTAGTAAAATAAAGATAAATTCTCAGAGCAACGAAAGAAATGAGCTGCCACTGTTTTGTAGATCCCGAAATTTTCCGTTACCCATCTGCACGGCAGTATTCTTCTCTAGATTTTCTAGTGTACTCCCTAATAAAAGTGTCATCCCCCTGTTTGGTCCCCCGGTCAAGTCCTTGGACACAAGGCCGAAATTGCCGAGTTTTATTACGCTGAATCGGGGACCACGGCAAGTCGATATTGCCGAGAAAATGACGACACACCGAAATCGGTATGTGTTTACAGCCGGAAGAAGGGACAGACATATATAATTCCAGAAAATGTTTTTTTCGTATTCGGGTACTCTAATGTAGAAAATCATCAAACTCTCGATGTCGAATTTTTGTGGCGTTTATAATTTTTTTTTTTACTTCGCATGTCAGAAAGTAAAGAGTTTTTAATGCAAATATCCTCATCTATCTTAAGTCTTTATTACTTTTTTCTTTCAGATGAGTTAAAAGAGAAAATATCAATACTACGTTTTCTTAATATCTTAGAATTTAAAAAAATAACATTAATTCGATAGAAGAATTGAGTAACAATAATCAAAAAATGAAAAAAAAGTTTAAATTTTAATGTTTACTGCGGGCTTATTTTGCATAATTATTGTTATATATTTAAGTATAAGAAAACATTTATGAAAATTTTTCCACGACATAAAAAAGGAATAAATAATTATTTAAATTTTTTATAATATTGATTTAAGAAACTTTGAGAGATTCTAACAATTTTTAATAGCATTCATTTAGTACGTTAGCTTTCATCATATATTTATAAAAAAATATTTTATATAAAAATTCTGTTAATTTGATATACAAGCCATAATGATGCGATTTATTATACAACAGGAGACAAATATTAACTCGGTGTGTATATTTTAACCTTTCCTTGCTAAGCTTATATGAATGAATGGATTTCTTTTCTCTCCAACTTTACTATAAATTTTTTTTCTATTATCGATTTTTTTTTATACAGAAAGAAACTTGACTAGCAGTAACATTCAGTGATTGCATTGAAACATCTTGAATCCTGAGAGTGTAAAATTTAGCCTCTTAAAATACGCAAATTTGTTGGCTGCTAATAATAATTACATTATTCAAATGCTAAACTGTTTCAGGAATTTTAAGAAATGTCACAATCTTATGCCGCTGACCTCAGCAACAAACTATTGCTTAAAAATAAAGTTTGGGAACTTTTTATATTCCTTTTTCTCTATTAAAAATGTGCATTCCCTAGATTTCAAAAGAAAAAATGGTCATAAAAAAAGCTTCTTTAAAAATGAAAGGTTAAATAATTTTGAAGAAATACATATGAGCAGCTTTCTGACAAAAGTGAACATATATGCTTTTTTCTAAAAAACGTTTTGTTACAATTTTCTCATCTGAGTACCCAACTGTACGAGGGTGCAGTATCATTCAATTTTGTCTCATAACTTATTTTTTCCCCTTTGTAAAATTACCCAAAGTTCTTAATTCTCTAGCAAAGCTAAAAATATCCACTTCTAAAACCAACTTTGTAAAATGGATATGTTCACTTTTGATTTTAAAAAAAAATTCATATATTTTTAATCTTTCTGTAACATCTTTATTTATTTATTTTTTGTGCGTCGGTGTGTTTAATGCTAGAAAAATCTATCTAGCTCTCATTTGGGGGGGGCGTTCTTTCTCTTATGTAAAATGTCAGCATTTCTCTTCCAAAATCTTGATAATTATGCCCAGAAACATTGAAATATACCACATAAGAAAACAAATACACAAAATAATCTCTTTTCCAACCCTGGAAGCTTTTGCGAGCAGGACAGTTTAAGAATCCTGTAATTTCATGGTGTCTTCGGATTGCACCATTCGTGAGAAAAAAGGGGTGGAAGTAGACTGACAGATTTATGATAGGGGGAATGCAATTGTTTTTACATCACAAAACCCCCCAACTTCTTATTGGGCGGGAAACTCGAATGGACATTATCCTGAACAGTAGTAAAGTTAAAGACAACATAAAGAAATCTCAATTCAGAAAGCGGAGTGTAGCTGATAAAGTACAGTGCGACTTTTATACACCAAACCTGCTTTACTATAGGTGAATTAAATCATTATTATTATTGTGGAACTTGGTTAATTCAAAATTTTTTATCCGAATTCGTAAGTAATTCGATTTTTTCTCTATTCTTAAAATTTCTATACGCATAATGCCTAAATATAATCTGTAATTCGAATTTATTTTGCTTACTTAAATGTCAAGAATGAAAATTTTAAATTCTTTTATATTTCTAAATTGCTTTCGTCCTTACTTTGTATGCTCATCGATCGTGAATAAATAACTTTTTAAGGTTCTTTATTGACTCTAGAATCCAATCAAAACAGCAATTAAATATTTCTCACTTTTTGAATTATTTTAAATTTAAGCTTTAAGTAAGTTTATCAACATTAGTTTTTTAAAAAAAATCAATAAATATTATTACTTTGTTAATTACAATTTCACACTGTTTATTTATTCATTATATATTCTTTATTAAAGGTGGTAAATTTTAAAAATAGATTTTTTTCGCTTTTTTTAGTTGAAATTGCCGTTTTCTCATGCTGTATTCACTTTTATACAAAGATTTTCTAAATTAAATTCGAATTAGTCAAGTTGCACTGCTTTTCATTATTTTACATTGCTTTTTATTGCATTAATTATTTGTTTATTTAACATGATTTGTTTTAATAGATCTAAAAAAATTCTGCAAATTTATGCATATATATTACCAGCGGATGTTTGCGATTTTTCAAGTACTCGGATGAGGAATAAAAGAACCTTTTTCCGTTCGAATGCCGTGTATATAATAGTAATAAACGGAAATTCAAAATGAGTTGAATTTCGAAGCAGTGTTTTTTTTAACATCGAGATTAGGGATATAAAGAATAATGATTTGGCCAAAAACCTACTCTGTAAAAACATTTCAATTTTGATTCTAAATAAAAATAATTCTCAAATTCAGTTTAAAGTAATTATAGTGATAATGAAATAATTTATGTTAATAAAATTGCACTGCATTGTTGATATGTTCTTTTGATTATATTGGAGGAATCAGGCTATATGTTGATTCCGAAAGTCCTAAGGTGAGGGTGCTTCTAAATAGAACTTTGCTCTGCGACTGTTCTTATACTAGGGTGATGCACTGGAATCTCTCATGCGGCTTCGTTAATATTTATTACCCATTTTGTTCAAATATTTTTTATTAGTTCTATATTTTAAATAAATCCCAAATGGTTTTGAGTTTCAGATCTTTACGAATAACTTTAGTTTCTGAGGACATTTGTGATATCTTTCTTGTAGTGCTCACAGTTTTTCTGATGGGTGGAACCCACACACATACATTTGGAAAGCACAGCTAATCAATGGTCGCAAAAGTGATTTATAGAGGACGAGTTTATTTTCCATCGAGAGTTAGGACTTCCTACCGAGGAGGGAATAAAATCGTGCCTTTGCTAAGCTAAATTTTGTCTTTATTTTTTCAATGTGACTTTTGAAGGTATGTCTTTTGCCTTTGTTTCAAACGTTAGATATTTCGTGTCCTCATCATTGAAAATGATATTATGCATCACAGCAGGAACATGTATGTATATTAGGCACTATAAAAATATTTGTCTTTTAAGTCTGCAAAGTTCATCATGAGAGTCGGCATTTTTTGGATCTCACCCCCCCCCTCCCAATGTGAGACGCTCGCCACGTCCCTGGGTATTAAGACTCTACTCTTCACTAATATTCCTGGTAAATAGTTCTGTATCATCCATGAGTTTTTGCGATTTTAGACTTTTAAAAAGCGTATTATCCAAACGTCCACCTACAAACCTTTGTGAGTTTTGGAAAGCTGTTCAAGAGGAATGGGACAAAATACCTCTTCCGATACCACAAAATCATTATTGTCATGGAAGTTACGATGTAGAAAGATTGTTAACAATACGGGCTATAAAACTGAAACACAAAAATATTTTGTTAAATAGTTTCGTAAATACCATTACAATCGTCTAAAAATGTGCGAACAGCCTCTGTAATATATCTCTGCGAATTTTGAAGATAGAATCGTGAAACTTAGTTTATACATAGATGAGTGTGAGAGGGACATTTTACTCATTGACACTTCATTTTTTTCTTTTTATTAACAACCTCCTAAGAAGCCGAAGTGTTTTCATGCACATTACCACCTTATTTGATGAAACTTTGTAATTGAAAGTATATGTCTAGGTGCAGTATTTAATAATTAAGGAAATAATTGCATGTTCCAAATTTTTATGACACCCTGTATATTATTAATCATCTATCATTTCTCAAGGATGTCCGGTTTGAGATCCCCAATATAAAAGACAGATGCAGAATGAGATAAAAATAGTTTCTTGATCTTGTCATAAATATAAAAGTTCAATTAGATTTTGATAAAACAGAAAACAAAATCGTGAGATTTAGAATAATATTTTTATTCACCTTAAAACTGAACAATTCTCTCATTAACTTAGTTTGTATTTGATTTAAAACTATAATTTTTCCTGAGTAATTTAAATTTAAATTTTTCTTGTGTATTCTTAAATGAAGTTTTTTTCTTTTTTACAATAATGTAATGGGATAGTGTATTCATTCTGCATTTCAGAATGAATACATTAACAAAATGATTAGGGAATATAGGCTTTCGTCATTTATATATTTTCTGTACGAATTCTAGGTCATTCTTTCGCGTGCTTGTTATTCATAAGCTCCTTAAACGATATTTTCTGGTTAATAATTAGTCATTCAAGCTCTTTTTCTTTTTGAACTGAAATCTCATTGAAGCAATGAACCTTGTCTTTAATTTTCATACACTTTTATTGAACTTGACTTGTTTCATGTTTGTAAAGATGGAATTTTATAATTAATTTTTCAATCAATTCCTAATTTGCTGGAGTTATAAATATTTGTATGTATTTCTGTGTTCTCGATGCCAATACACAACTTTAACAGTTTCATTATTTAATTATCAGTGAATCGATTCATTTTATTAAATTTTGATTTCATACGAGTGGCGCCATCTGGTAGTGAATTTAACAAAAATTCATTTCAAGATTCCATCATATTTATAATAACTAGCCGTCCTGTCACTTTGCTCAGCACTGCCCCTGCCACTTCGCGGCTCTCAGCCACTACTTTTTTCAGTTTTAAATACTGTATGAAGATAAAATTTTTTGACACTCCATTTTGATGGAACTGTTGGGAGCTATACATTTCAAATAATATGGTAAAACCTTCAGACAGTTCGCCAGCCCCAACCACTGGACGGATTTCGATAATTTTTATTTCATATGGAATCTTATGACGTCTAATCTTTGTCCAACATGCAATCTCTATATGTTTCTTTCCATTTCGTTAAAAAGGGGGGGGGGGCAGGCGACCCTTGATGACATATCGAGACGTCATTGGGGCTGTCGAACTATCTTTAGGTTTTACCATATTATTTTAAATATTATGAAATATTCGTTAACCACTAACGAATATTTCTGAATTTTGTTAATATCCGATATAAACATGAAACCATATATTCCTACCAGATGTGAAAACAATTCAGAAATATTCTTTACTGGTTGTGAAAAATTCTGTCTTTCCTTCCTCTTTAAAATTTCAAAAAATTGAGATAGGGGGAGTTGCTTGTTAAGCGGCGATTTGCGAATATAGCTATGCTCAAAATATTATAACATCATAAACTCAGTATAGCAAATGGACAGAAATTAAAAATTTGCAGCTCTTGCTTGTAATAATTTTAAAGCCATCTTCTTTTGATATTTGTTTTTCCATTTTAGATTGCCGAGAAGGCAACTGTGAAAGAAATTCTTACAAGGAATATATTTAAGCTATTCGCTTGTTTTGATTTTGAAATAGTTATTTTCTTATTCCTGATAACTGAAACTCAATTTTTGTAGGAGCCTTACTGATAGACAATGCTACAATCACAAAGAAGGCAACTGATATATTTACAGCTCAACAGTGAGTATCTTTCTCGGCATTTGTGCAATACATTCTTCTGCTTTATCACTAATTTTTTTTTTATTTCATTCTGAATTTTAGGTGGTGTAAAATGCAAGAACTGTGCCCTTTGTCCCTGCATCAAAGCTACAATAGCTACGCTGAAAACGATCATGAAACTGTTATGGAAGGATTTTTAATGAACTAGAAATGACTGTTGTCAAGTCTTTTTATACATCTGTATTAGTTTTGAATAAAATACTGAATGAAATGTGTGAGTTTTCACTTTATTTCTCACAAACAGTTGTAGACGTTGAATGATATTCTGCTATCTCAGGATTTCAAATAATCATGTAGCTGGGAAGAAATGAGCATATTTTTACTATATTTTAAATTAATTAACTTCATACAATTTTCTATTATTACATTGTTTTATGAATAAAAGAAATTATGATTTTTTCATATATGTTAATTAAATTGAATTAAAGCATTTAAACAAAGTTTTTTAGTTTGGTTCTTAGTGTGCTATGGAGGAAAAAAAAATTATCATTAATCAAAACCTACCTATGCGGAAAAGATGTTCTATGGTATGGAGATTAAGAGGAAAATAATAAAAAAAAATTAAATTCAAAATTTAATACTGCCGCAAGGGGGTTGAATTTTCGAAAAAAATGTAAAAATACTGAATTTTGATTATACGATTTAAAAAAATATTATTATTAATCAAAACCTACTTATGTGGAAAAGATGTTCTATGGTATGGAGATTAAGAGAAAAATAATAATAAAAAAATTAAATTTTAAATTTAATACTACCGAAAGGGGGTTGAATTTTCAAAAAAAATGGAAAAATACTTAATCTTGATTATTGATTATACGAGTTTTGATTCGAAATAATTGGTTTTTTTTTCAATATAAATAACCAAAAGAGATGATTAATGAGTAGTGAGTAGTATAACGTACATTGCAACATTTTATGACTCAGCTCCCCCTCCCCGCACCGTCAAATCAGTCCGGGTAAACAACTAGAGCAGTAGGCAATGACTTGGCGTGCTTTCAGAAATCTTCGAAGGGCTAATTCCCTTATGTGATTTCTGTCGTCAGCTAGCATTGATATCAGGACATTTTCTGGATGGCCAAAAAATCAGTTTCTTTTAATAACAGGGTCTATGACATCCTTCAAATCATTCCAGAAATAACGCGATAGAACGATTGATTGATGCATATGCTGTGCCTCATAGATTAATTATGGTTTCGTTTTGATCTTGAACCACATAGACGCATAGACTTTTGCGATGAATGTCGTTAAAGTCAATAAAGCCTAAGAGGAATTTTCGTGAGCTACATTGAATCTGAGAATTCTGTTCGCGATTCTAAGCCACCTTGAGTGACAACCTTTTCCAGGATTTATCTTCGACAGACTTTAAGTAGAGTTGGTCATTACTTACGTCTTTCTTGTCACTCACTTCACATAGAGTGTTTTCTATTCGCATGGATGAAACTACAGACAGCTTCTCGCATCCGGCCAACGATTTTCTTATTTCGCCAGTCAGGCTTCCGGGCCCAATTGTGGTTCTATCCACGTGCGCGAAAAGATGACGTAGTGGAAGCTCGTTGGCGTGTAACTGGCACACAAACCATTGTAGTGGACGACTCAGGATCAGTTCCATGTTACGTATAATACCTCCTTTGACACCTGTGTTGACAGATATTCCGTCGCAACCAACTTTGTTACATCTATGTCATTGGCAACGCATGACAAAAAAAAAACTATATTTGTTATTTCCAATAATTTGCGCTCTCCCGAAATTTACAGACACTTGGCTGATGCACTCAGAGCCAGGTTCTTCTACCAAGCTTATGTGTTCTTCCATTATGACTTTTCTTCTGTTGTCTTCCATTGATAGAGTCCTGTCTTTTCGCCCATCGAAGTATAAACCACACTGGTCATGATCATAATCTTTTATGACCTGAGACAATAGAGTGGTTCTTGCCTTTGTTCTCCCACGCCGAATTTTATTTCTATCAACAGCGCTCAAAACATTGCTTTCTGAGATAATGTCCACATCATGAAGCGCAGCTGACACGATAGCAGCGCCTGCTCGGTCGGAAATACCAAATCGGTCCAATGTTCTAACTGCAGCTAAAACTTTTGTCACTGAAACTTTTGTCTGACTGTGGGTAAGATTCCATGAAGTACCACTTCCGACTTATGGAGGGGTGGGAGGATAAAGCAGGAGACAGAAAAAAGATAGGATTGCCTACTGCTCTAGTTGTTTAAACGGACTGATTTGACTGTGTGGGGAGGGGGAGCTGAGTCATAAAATGTTACAATGTACATTATACTACTCACTACTCTTTAATCATCACTTTTAGTTATTTATATTGAAAAAAAAACCAATTATTTCGAATCTAAAATCGTATAATCAATAATAAGTATTTTTCCATTTTTTTAAAAAAATTCAACCCCTTTGCAGCAGTATTAAATTTTGAATTTAATTTTTTTATTATTTTTCTCTTAATCTCCATACCATAGAACATCTTTTCCGCATAATTTGGTTTTGATTAATAATAATATTTTTTTAAAATCCTATAATCAAAATTCAGTATTTTTCCATTTGTTTCGAAAATTCAACCCCCCCCCCTGCGGCAGTATTAAATTTTGAATTTATTTTTTTTATTATTTTTCTCTTAATTTCCATACCATAGAATCAGGGATGGGCAAACTTTTTCGGTCGCGGGCAAAAAATCGAAAAAAAAAAAGTTTGGCGGGCGAAGATAATTTTTTCTAAAATTTTGAAAACAATATACAAGTATTACAATTTAAATATGTTAATGAGATGAATGAAATTGCGATTTCATTTTTAAAAGTTCCTTATATTGAGGTTCGAAGTGAGATGTACTGATTCTAAGGAACGAGGCTAAATGCTCATCTGTCAGTCTACTTCTGAAATAATTCTTTCCAGTGGCGAATATAGGTTATAATTTTGGGAGGGGCCAATATGACCAAGCTTACAGTTATTTGCGCTTGTTTTTTTTTTATTATTTTTTTTAAAGTAAACTATCATTCCATGATTAAGGATAGTTTTCAAGGGGTTTTAAACAAAGTGTTGGGACTAAACAATCTAGTTATTATTATTTTTTTATGTTTTCAGTTTATTTTTATAACTGAACTGAACTAATGCTTTATTATATAATAGCGTGCTGTTTTGTAACACGCGCGTATTGAACATTTAATTGTATTCGCGTTAATATTATTTTCCTCGCTCCCCTTACTTTTTTACTTACTTAATGTGTTCCTTTTTTAATAAAGTTTTTTTTTTTGCTCTGATCCCAACAAAATTAAATTTTATACAAAGGAAAAGAATGTTGTTTTATTATTATTGAGCTATAAATACGGTGTCATGAAGTGAGTACATGAAAAAAGTTTGCCTTTTTATGTAAAGTTTACAAAACGAAGTCCAGATTTCTTGGTACACTAGCAAACTTATCAAGAACTTCATCTCTTATTTTAATGTTTCTATGGATCGAAAGCAATGCTAGTCCATTAAGCCTACTTTCCGATGTGGTATTTCTTAAGTAAGTCTTCAATCTTCTTAAACTTGAGAAGCTTCTTTCCACGGTTGCAACAGAAACAGGCACAACTGCTAGTAATTTCAAGAGAATATAAATGTTGGGGAAGAAAGTCTTGTCACATTTTTCTAGAGAACTAATGGCTGTTTTGGGAAAATTTTCAGATTTTTCCTGACTCCACTTTTCTTTCCACGACATAAACTCACTTTGCACGACCTCTTTATGTGACAAATATTCTTCGTAGAAATTGAAAGCAGCTTCCAATGAATAGAAATCTGTTTTGGTACAAAATTCTGGAAGGATGTGTTGTAAGGATGCAACTGTTTCCTTGTGAGATTCAAAGCGTTCCTTCAGTGAATTACAAAAATTATCAAGGTAAGGTACATAAACAGCTCGTCGATAGTATTCTTCTGTGCTGTCAGGGACGTTGTTGCGGGCTGTTCGAAGGCGACAAACTCTTGGAATCTCTTCTTTAATGTCGAGCTTTGCAGCGATTTCCTTTACTTGAGCATACAGGGTTTTAAGTTGCCATGAGAATTTACTCTTTGTTTCGATAGCAGATCTAAGACACTTGTAACATTTGCTATGGATTGAGAGAAAGATCTATGTTTTTTTTATAAGATAGTTATCAGTAACTATCAGAATAACTTCTCAGATAAGTTATGTGTAGTTGACAGCATCCGGCTCAAAACAAAAAGATTGACAGAAATTAAAATTGACTGATAGAACTACTTAGAACATGTGCCTTAGGTGCTGAGTCACTTGATTCTTCTTCTATTTTCAAAATAGAGAGTAGGATTGGTTCTAAAATATCTTTAAATAAAAACACCGAGTCGTGCCTTTCCACCCATCGTGTTTCACATAGTAAAATAAGTTTCTTTTTTTTCTGTTCAGGACAACAGTCAGATATCATTGATTTCAGTTCTTTTGGCTGACATATGAAAGAATCTGCAGACTTCTTTGATAACGCCCATACAATATCTTATAGAAGGAATGTTACTTGCATCCGAGAAACACAAATTTAGACTATGTGAAGAACAATGGAGACAAGGCTAGTGGTAGTTTTTCTTTGATAGAAGCTTGTACCCCTCTGAATTGCCCTCTCATCGTGGCAGCAACATCGTATCCTTGACCTCTCATTTTCTTTAAGTCAAGCCCTAAAATTGACAAGGTCTCTAACACTGTGTTAGCTAAGCCTGCACCAGTAACGTCATAAACGGGGACAAAAGTTAGGAAATCTTCTCTAACTTTGTATTTTTGGTCTTCAACATACCGTACACAAAGAGAAAACTGTTCTATTTGGATAATGTCAGTGGTTTCATCTGCCAAGACGGAATAAAAAATAGACTTCCTGACATTTCTCACAATTTGAGATTGTATTAAATGACCAAACGTGTTAATGAGCTCGTTTTGAATAAAAGAACTTGTACACATGCTCCTCCCACCACTGTTCATTAATTGGTCTTTAAGGTCATTATCTCCACTGTTAGCTCTGTATCTCAGGAGTGATCGAAAATTTCAGCCATTTTTTTCTGGCTCTTCTAGGCCTATTCGCCCACCATCACGATGACCTCTTACTGCTATTTGTTGCCTTCCTCAAAGTCTTATAGTTTGTATTATAGGTATTTACAGTATTTTTTTCAGTATTTTTCTGTTTTTTTCAATATCCAATCTTCTTTGAGCATTTACTTGATTAATAACACTCTCAGTTTTTTGTAACAATGGATTTTGTGTTTTCAGCAATTAAGACTGATTCTTATGATATGAGCAAGTTTCATGTTTACGAAACATTTCCTTGACTTTTTCAAATTACTAAAAGCCTATGTTACTAATGCCCCTGTTACTTGGTGATCTCCTTTCCCTACATTTTTGGAGTGCACAAATATTACGCAATATTTACAAAAAGATCCGGATTTTCTTCAGAATAAGCTAACCACTCTAATTCTTCTAGCCATTTCATTTGAAAAGATCTAGTTTGGTTTGAACTAGAACTACTAAAAGTAGAAGGAAATTTGTATACAGGTTGAATTTCCAAACATTTTCTACTAGCGAAATTTTTTCTTCATTTGTTAACGACCGAAGGGAATTGCTTTGACAATAGTTTCCAATATCATATATATTTTTTTAATTGGTTGAAGTCCTCCGCAACTGGGGCTGGATCAACGGTACTCGTATTTGCAACACCAGAAGAAACATTGTTACTGGCACAGTCAACTTCAGCACTGTCACTAACAGGCCTATTTACACTCTGGTTTTTGCAAAAAGTTTTGAATAGAAGCTTGTCTCTTCATTATGAATGCAGTTGACTTAATAACACATTAAGATTCCAGAATAGCAAAATGCAGATGATCGCAGATACACAGCTATGGAAAAAGCTCCTTAACTCAATAAGCAGAGCTACAGATAAAACAACTTGACAAACAAGCAGAGAAAACGTTAACACACGAACTAACCGCATAAGAATGAACTAACTCCTATTGCCTGTCGCCCGCTTATATAGGATCAGTTGGCGCGCTTGGCGACCTTCTGT
>BGPR01000028.1:1827738-1882411 GCA_013235015.1 Araneus ventricosus | reverse complement strand
CGCAGATTTCAAGATTTCAGTGCCATTCAAACAGAATTGGATATTTTCACCATGCCTTTCAACGTAAATTGTGAAGCAGTGAGGTCAGATTTGCAGCTTGAATTAATTGAGTTGCAATCTAACAAATCATCTCAAGCAGTCGTTTCTAAATATGCCAAAGTTAGAGTTTTACAAATCATTATCGAAAGATAGTTTCCCAAATTTAATATCTCACTCCCAAAAAATCAGTGCTATGTTTGTTTCATCTTATATATGTGAACAAGTGTTTTCAACTATGAACCTTAGAAAGAATTATTTCAGAAGTAGGCTGACAGATGAGCATTTATCCTCGTTCCTTAGAATCAGTACATCTCACTTCGAACCTCAATATAAGGAACTTTTAAAAATGAAATCGCAATTTCATTCGTCTCATTAACATATTTAAATTGTAATACTTGTATATTGTTTTTAAAATTATAGAAAAAAATATCTTGGAACGCCAAACTTTTTTTTTCGATTTTTTGCCCACGACCGAAAAAGTTTGCCCATCCCTGGATTGGGAAGACGAACTTTCCCACCATGACAGCATTTGGTATATTTTTTTTACTCGAGTTCACTTCGTTTTTCCAATAAAGTGCACAACAAAATTTTTGCACCTCATACATATTGCCACAGCTATGTTCCGGGATATTCACCTCAATTTGAGAATGAACAATATTTGCCATTGGCTGACTAAGTTGATCAGAACGTTTTCTGGCTCGCCTAAACCTATCAGCTTCATTTCTAGCTGATCTTCTTTGAAGCATTTCATCAAAACTTTCATTTGAACGCTGTTCTCTCCTTCGTAGATTGTAATAAAGGTCTTGCAAACTCATTTGCATGAAGAATTTAACGAAATGTTAAAAGAACAAAATATCACTTTCAGCACTTGGCGCCACGTTTTGTAATGAATTATCAGTTTCGACCGTTGCCGGTTGTAAAGAAACCGGTCGTTGCCATCGGCAGAAAAGAAATTCACCCCTTTTTTCCCGCCACGTACTATTTCCACCTTAGCGTTTTATATGTATAGATAGGGGGGTGGGATCACTGCGTGTCGCGATTTGGAAATCTGGTCTTCCTCAGCCCCTCCTCTTGAGAATTATGACTGTAGTGACTAATCAATGGACAGAAGTCTTTCCTCCGGTTGCCCGATCACTTCACATATAGTTACAAGAATCTGACTTCTAACCACCGTCTGTAATTTAAATCAATTAATATAATGATAATGTGTAAGATTTATATTAAGAGAAAATAAATGTAAAAATATAGTTCAACACGTACCGGTCCCATTTCCCATGGATTTAAAAAAAAAACACTTTCGAAAATAAGAAAAAAAAAATCCATATCCTGGGCCCGGGGTTCTTGCCCCTCCTGCCGCCTCTCTAGGGGAGCCTATACTTACACGGGAACAAATTTGCGGCTGAGCAAAAAAGTTTAAAAAGTCCATTCGAATAAAGGAGGAACTATTCCTGTTTTCCTTTCTTTTTTCCCCTTCTTTACTTTTTTTTCTAAATAAATAGAACGGATTCTATTCGAATTCTACTCCCTGGGTGTCAGCCAAAAGAAAATTTTCATTATCGATGATAAAATTCTCCATTATTTAGACATATTATTGATGATTTTGAAGCACGGATATAAAAGAAACTAAAATATTTTTGAAAATACAGTCTAATGCAGTTTTTTCAAACACTCAAATAACAAGGTTTTTTTTGTTAAAATAAAAACAGCAGTTGTCCAGAGATTTCTTAAAGCAGACCCAAGTTATTGTTCTGAATTCGTTTTATCCTTCCGACACTCCCCCAGCACGTCATGTGCGTATATGATCATGTCGTATCGCACTTGATCCTAGTTGACCTCCTGTTGGTCTCTTCTGCCAGCTCTTTGCTGTTACATTAATCTTTGTATGTCGTTCTTACTTTTCGAACACCAGCGTTATTTATTGCCGATTGAAATTTAATACGAAGAATGTTCATTTATCGAAGATACTTTGCTCTCTCTATAATGATGGCTGTTTGCAGGTGTTAATAATATTCTTAGTAGATCACGTCTTCTTTTTCACTCTTAATAGTTCTAATAATTTTCATTTCTCGAAGACTTATGAATCTGACTAATGTAGGCTGTTTGCTAGAGTTTAGAATATTCTTTGTAGGTTAATTTTTCTCTTTTACTTTCAATAATAAAAATTTTAACTTCCCGAAGATTCTTTTAGAATGTTTTATAAAGTTTTTTTAACTCTTTCCTCATTATATATAGATGTTATACGACTATGAATATAGAATGACTTATCTAATTCCTGGGCAATAAAACTTTGTTCTATCAGAATTCGAGATAAATGGAACGCAATAACCGATACTAATAAAAATGGACGGAATGTCACTCGAGAAACTGACCCACAATGGCAGAATAACTTCACGTGAACTTACTCCCACCTTAAAAATCTCACAAAATCCCTGTCTTCTTTCTTCGATTCTATCTGGAAAAATGCGCGAGTCATATAGGCTGTAACGCCAAGGCATTTTTCTCTAAATCTCAGCGAAATTGAAAAGATTTCTTCTATTATAATTGGCCCTTTAAAAAACAATCATTAAATGAGGGCGATCTGTTAACGGGGACATGGCAGGACCAAAATTTTTTTCTACAATTTTGATCAAACTTATTTACTTTTCTAGTAGAAAGATGTAAACTGTGCAGAAACTTGAATTTCTAAAATATATTTCATTTTCAAAAGTTACAAATTTAAAAATTTTAACTAAAAAAAAATTAAACCTTTTTTTAAATGTTTCTTCTCATACAATTTTTAATATGTTTTCCGCAAATTTTTTTGAAAGGTACCTCTCAATGTACTTAACAGAAATAGGGATCGGATTTTTGATATCTACATTAGTTTCTGAGAAAAAAAATTGTTCAAAATTTAGTGAATTTTTTTGGAAAATATCATAATTTTTCACTTTATACATTTAAAAAAAAATTCTAATCAAAATTTTTACAAATCCATCCCTAATTCTATTAAGCATGCATTTGTGAGTGAACAGAAAACATTTCAAGTAATTAGAATAAAAAGAGATTGACTTTTAGCATTTTGTAGCAGACACAATTTTGGAAAAAAGCCAACTGAGAAAAACAGCTTTAAAAATTTCAGCACAATAAAATTGTAATAAAAACAACATATATCAAGCTAGTTTTTTTTTTTTTCAGAGCAATAACCTGACATTTGCAAGTCCTAAGCTATCAATTTTATTAATATATATTATTACCATAATTATTAATGAACATCATCAAAAATTAGAAAAATTTCAATTCTTTCAAATTTTTTTAGTCAAAATATTTAATAAATGCAGTACTATTTGTCAAATATCAATTATCACAGAGCAAAAATTTAAAACCATTTTATTGAAATCTTATTGACAGTGAGAAATTCAATGACCATGATGATGATTCAATTGTGTTTAATAAATAATAAGAAGCGAAAGCAGTAAAAGAGTAAACAAAAAAGAATAAACCGTTACTGTTTGAAACAACTATCTTGCTTTGCTTTCATGGGAAAAATTAGGTGGCTTCGCAACTTGCTCATGAAATATGCACGCTTTAAACATTGGAAGTGGGAGTGGCACGTGATAACAGGGCCGGCCGGAGGGGGGTGCGAGCGGTGCGACCGCACTCGGCCCCGCGTTTTCTAAAGGCCCCGCGCAGTTGACTAATTTTTCAAATTAAATATGCCTTCTTATTTTTTTTAATCCGAAAATACATACAATTGAATATAATCAGGCGATATGTGCACATTTAAAATTGACCAATCAAAGGCAATGTTGGGCTTTGAATCTCAGAACATAGCCAAAGCAGAGTAAGAAAGGTAAAAACAATGTGTTTCTTTATGCTTGAATTTTAACGGCTGATAGCAAATTGCAAGTTTTTATCACTAGGTGGGAAAATATATAAAATGCTCGTATTTAAAGGAAGACAAATGTTTAATATAATATATTATTAAAATATACTAAATATTGCACCTCATTGTTTCTTGTAATCATACTACTAAAATATTTATCTTAACTTTTTAATATTATTTTTGGAAAATTTCGAAACATGACTAAGAGACAGAGATGCCGGACGAAAATATATGTGTGGATCTTATAAATTTAAGAAAAATATAGAAAAAGAAAGAAAGAAAATTGCTGAAAACGAGACGAACTCCCTTGCAAAATTTTTAAATACCGAAAATGTGCAACAAACTGAATAAACATATAATTAACAGTTATTGAAAAATCAAAATTGCGGAAATCAAATTGCGCCGTATGA
Source organism: Araneus ventricosus (assembly GCA_013235015.1). Classification (NCBI taxonomy): domain Eukaryota; kingdom Metazoa; phylum Arthropoda; class Arachnida; order Araneae; family Araneidae; genus Araneus; species Araneus ventricosus. The sequence goes on along the minus strand of BGPR01000028.1, from coordinate 1,878,100 downwards.
CATTCGCGAAAACAATCCTGATCATTCAAAAATAGCTTTCGTCTCAATTAAGAGGACGGCAACAAGCTATATATAAATTATTATTATTTAAAAAGAAATTCACACTGGGGAGCACGATGAGAGAGAACATGAAAGAGTAACTTAAAACGAAACACTATATAAAATGTGCTTATAAACGAATAGTGGTTTCAATTTTATATTTATCAAAGCATGATTTGACATTCAAGGGAAGTAGCGATGCTTTATATGAACCACACAACGGTAATTTCTTAGATCTCATCGAATTACTCGCAAGATTTCACCCAATCATGAAACGAAATTTGTATCGTTGTGTGAAATCATCATCGCGTTCCTATTTATCTCAGAGAATACAAGACGAACTGATTTCTGCTTTGGCTAAAAATAGTTAGAAAGTATATAATATATTTAAATAGAAAAAGCTAAGTATTTCACAATATTATTAGACTGCACTCCAGAGCCCATTAAGAATTTGATATTTTAAGATATGCTAATGTAGTTGACTCTGAAAGTGATGCGAGTATACAAGAACGATTTACTTGTTGTTTTTACTTGTCTGAAGAAAATTACTTGTAAAAGTCTAAAGTAAAAGAGTTATCAGTCAAATCTGAAAGCCTATGAGAAAAAGATGAATTATATTTGGGGAGTGAGTGAACAGAGTGGTACTATAACTGAGGTTACCATACGTTCGGATTTCAAGGTCACGTCCGGATCTTCAAAATGTCCGGATTTACGCCTTTGAATGCGGCAAGAGAAAAATTTGGTTGTTATAGACAGCGTTTTCACAAAAACCAACGTCATACCGCCAATAAAAGAAAATTCATTGTTGACGAAAAAGTGGACGAGTCTCCTATCTTTGCACCAGTTCAAACTGAAAGTTAAAAGTTTTTGGCAGTTTTGTTTTAATTCTGCTTTTCATTAATGCAGTTTTGAATTACAAAATATTATTAAAATTTGTATATTTCAAGACCATCTTCTCTGCAAATTCATTTTTCGTGACTTAAGAAAATATATATAATAATATGCAAATTCTGTAATGTGCTGGTATAGTCTCTCATACAAAATCACCGTCAGAAGCGACGAGAGAATGTCGCTTCGAATGTGTCAAATCTGTTAGATCACACTCAAGTATCCCAATTTTCTCTATCTTTAAATTTTCTTTATAAATAGGTATACTATTGACATAAAAAAGAAATCATAAATCCAATCAAGCGAAAATAAACTTAAATTGATTTCTTATTAAGTTTAGTTATTTGGTATGACATACAGAATGAAGTAAATATTACCAACCAGATATTTCAAAATTCTAATAAAGATATCGGTATACAAATTCACATTTAGAAGGCCTTTTAAATTTTTTTGAAAAGTATCGTGCATCGGAATTCATATCTTATTTTAATATAATCTGACCACGGATTCTGAGACTACCTCTTTTGGACGATTTTACACCGGAAAGGGGTGTCAGGCAATGAGTCATATGAGCGCATTTCCGGAGTTCTTTGTTAGATCACGCTCAGTAAAATGTAAACATCACCCTTCCATTCTTCACTTTCCACCTATTTTGATGAAAATAACTCCACCCGGCGCATGCGCAAAAGCGAGGAGGGTTTCCGAATTTGTTGCTATACAATAACTGCAAAGGAAATGGTGGCAGAGTTAGATAAAAATGACACTTGAATGTAAGAATAAAAGAACTTGAAATGAAAAAAAAAAGTTTTGATTTTAAGGAACTGATCAGCTGTTTCGTCTGTCAAAGAATATTTCCAAATTCAATATTTTCTAGCCATAATCTATAGAGACATTTTTTCTTTTAAGAAGAGATTTGAAATTTATCACGAATATGCGGTATCATAAGAATTTTTACGTAATTAGGATGCTATTCACAAACTTTCTGAAAACGCAGAGACTTAAATGTGACTTTACAAGACGAAATGAATAGCATTAATTTATTTAATGAAATCCCAATTTGTCCTCGAGCTTTCCATAACAGGGTCACAATATTATAATATTTATTTAAATATTAATTTATCTGAACTGTATTAAAATTATGTGACTGTTCTGAAAAAATGACCTTATCAATGACCGTCGTATCTACAGAAAAATCTTTCTCATAATTCAAAATAATAATTTTTTTATTATTTTGAATTATTTTTTATAAATTTAGCATTTTAATCACCTTCAAAATCGTTCATAAATCAAATAATTCAATTATTCATCATTTTCACGTGTTCCATAAGTCCTTAATATACTAATTTGTGCAATGTAATAAATAGCAAAATGCAATAAATTATTATTTTGTTTCATGAAATTAGTTTCAAGGCCCCACAAATCAACTTTGCACCAGGCCCCGCTTTTGTTCGGGCCGGCCTTGCGTGATAACGTGTTAGACATAATAACTTCATATCTCACTAAATATTTGTCTGATTGTTTTGAAACTTTCAGATTATTAAGTCAAAGGTTCAATGATCGTTTTCCACTCAAAATTTGAAAATCGACACTTTCATGGATTTTTTTGAAATTCTTAGGGTGCCAAGTCCCCTTAACACGATGAGGCAAAAACAGGTTTTATCTTTGTTGTAATCTTCTAGGGCAGGGATGGCGAACCAATGGCGATGGCACGCGACACAATATTTTGGGCACGCCACCGATCACAAAGTTCACTATGAAGCATATTACGAACGAACGCGAGTGATCCTACGCTACGGAGTGTTCGGGCTCGGGACGGCGGGCATAAAAACCAATCCCACTATAGACGCCTATGGGGAGTGTTTTCGATGGCAATATTTCGCTTTTTTGGCGAGAAATGCTTTGTAAAGTTTTTCTATTTCGACAACGACCGAGAGATGCAATCTGTTATAAGAATGTAAAAAATTCTACTTTGTAGTTTTTTTGTGTGTGCATGCGCGTGACTTCAAGAAGAATGAATTCCTTCTTGAGTTCTTAAAGTTGAAAATAATTTGTTATTAGTTGTTAATTGTAAATAAAGATGAAAGGTTCATCTGCTAAAAGTAACATCTTACAATCCTAATATAAGTTATTTGTCATCTAATCTGAAACAACAGAAGTCATACTAATGTTACCTTAATTTGAATTACGCGTATAACTGAGACATTGCCAAATGTATTTTTTTTTTTTGTAATAAATAAAGAGTTTTGAGTATTTAGTATTATTATTTTTCCAATAATCACGAAGTCAAAATTATTTGACGACACGTCTATGACCCCATTAAACATTTTTTTAGAAAAAATGGCACGTTGATACATAAAGGTTCGCCACCCCTGCTCTAGGGTTTAAACACCGGATGATGTGAAAGGTAATGTGTTCCAGTGACACATGTAAAACTACTGGCACTTGCACACGCACCGACTTTCGGCCGGGGGTCTCTTGCTTCCTTCTCTTTCTTTTCATAAAAGCAGTTGTATTTTTAAAAATTATTGAACAATATCTTTTAGTAATAATATTAACTTTTTTTCTATTAAGCGGGGTGTGTGTTCTCTTAAGTATTTCACGAAATCTTATAAATCTTCATTGATATTATTAATATAATAATGAGGAAATTATTTATAAACTGGTAAATTTTTTAACGGATAGTTAAAATTCATTATTCTCAGTGGCGTATTAAGATTTTTTTAAAAACTGGAGCTTAAACATTTGGGGGTCTCTAAAAATATGCATATGCATTTAATTTATTTCAATTATTCAGTAATTACGTGTTTAAATAATATAATTGATTTCGCATACATTCCATATTTGTATTTCTATTTTTAATTACATTTTGTTTTTCAAAAATAAAATAGAATGTATTATTTATTTGCATGAATAAAACGTGTTATTTATTTTTAATTAGCTTAATAAATGTCTTATGAATAATTGCAATTCTTTGAAGTTAGTATTTTTAAGTTTAACATAATTTTCTTATGTAACTTAAGTCACTAATGAAATGAGAATAATTCTCGAAACAACTTCACTTTCCGACAGCCCTAAAAATAAATTTGCTGATTTAATACTTTTCTTCAGTTTGGATTTATTTACATAATTAATGAAAAATCAGATTCTTTCGAATGTTGAAGGGATTACTTTTCACATTGCTAGATTATTGTCCCCAAGTATTTTTAATGATAATACATTATAATTTGGATGTCAATTGTAAGGCATCCGCCTACGTTTTCTGTCGAATATCACAATTTTTTTCGTTTCATTTCACTTTATTTTTTAATATACTCCCAAAAACTCTTTTTATTTTGCTAGAACGATAATCAGAAATTAAATTATAAACATTTATAAAAACTTAGCTGAAAATGGAAAGGTGAGCAATACGGAAAGGAAGTAGTTTTCATTGTTTTCACAAATTTAATAGTTAATGTTTTTCTGTTTAGCTGCAATTCTCATGCATTAATTTGGAATATTTTAGTATGAAATTTTCATGGCATTATTGAAAATTTCGGTAATTCTTTTTTTTTTTTTAAATATCGAGATAATCATAATTATTCTAGAAACTCTCAAAATTCATTTCCATCAAAACAGATGCAAAATCTTAATTTAGATATACTATTATTTAATCAATTCCAGATGTATAAGAACCAATCCATTAGAATTAACAGGCCTAATGAAGAAACTATTCTTTATTTTAAAAAAAACTTCTCACGAAGCTGTCATTTCAGTGATTAAACTGAATGGAGAGTTTTCATTTTCAATGATTATAAAATAATTTAGTTGTCATTAGTTTTAATAGATCAGTTCAGTAAGTAAAATTTTTCCATTTGCATTTAATTGGCTATATTGAATAACTGCCGCGTTGAAATTGGGAACCAGCTACTCCCGCGCGCGATTTCTAATCATTTTCCTCCAACCGCTGGCACGAATTGGTGTGTGCAAGGAACGCATCTCCTGCAAAAGTAGACCGTTTTCAAGCCGACCGGCAGATATCGGTGTGTGTGCACATGCGTCTATATATACCGGAAGTTCCCTCCCTCACGCCATCTCATGAAGAAAATAGGAAGCTTGGTTTTCAGAATATAAAGTTTTCCTTCAGGTGTTCTGTCACGTATCTGGTATTTAATATCTATTAGATAATTATTTTAAAGAAGCTCTGTCCATTATAAGATTAGAAAATTCACTTTTTTTTCAGAATAATCTAAAATATGTATTATTTAATAATTAATATCGAGTATTACTAGTTTACTTATTTGAGGCCAATTATATTGCAAGACCAGAAGTAGCAGTCCCTCATGAATTAAATCAATTTCTTTACGGAATAATTTTTGAATTACGTTGCAACAATGATAAGTATTGTTGCAAATTATGCCAAAAAAATATGTTTTTAAAATTTATTAAAATCAGAGGAAAACTTGTACGCAAAATTAATTGATATCATTGAAAAAGTAATTTTTTGAACTTTCAGATGTAAAAATAATTTTTGTGCTGTAATATTTTCGACAGTTATTACGGAAAAATGCTAAAATTTTGCCTAATTTTTAATTTATTAAAATTCCAATTAAAATTTCAAAAAAAGGGCTCCGAGCTTCCGAATTTCTTAGCTCTAAGTCTAGCAGTCTGCCCTGTAGAGCTTCAAGAAGAGAAATGTAGATATGCATTTAAAGGTTTAAAATTTATTAATAATTATTTTCACTTGTTTCGGCTGTTATTGTATTTTGTTATGAGATTTAGATAATTTGCTAAGAGATTTAAGTTCATAATTCTTCATTTTCTATTATTGCTTGTCATTCGGTCAGACAATTCTTACTGCACCGACATTATACAAATAGCCAATTATTCTAATTAAATTCGCTAATTAATAATCTTTAATTAAATATAAAATTATGTGTTATTTTAAATAGTTACCCGTCGGAAAATTTCTGGCGCCGCCTCTGATGAAGTGATAGGGCGAATTTTCTTCATTGAGCCGACAGTGACAAGTAATGTTTATCTCGACATGTTACAGTGTAATCGAACACCGTCAGCAACAATTTTATTTCCAGGAAGATCGGCCACCATTGTTCGAAACTACCTACAAAAAAAATTCCTGACAGATGGAATCGGTCGGAGAGAAGTCGATTGGTCGACCGATTTTTTGGCCTACCCGATCGCCGACTTAAAGCTCTTAGATTTTTTTCTTTGAGGGATTGTCATAGACAAGGTGTACTCAACAAACATTCGCGATCTTAATAACCTTAAGCAAACAATCAACGAGGATACTGTAGGAGTAACAACCGAGATGCTCAGCAAAATCTGGCGTGAAACGGAATACAGGTTCGATATTCTACATATGAGAAATGGAACTCTTGAAGTTCAAAAAAACTGTTCGAAATATGTATATAAACAAAATATTAAACATATAAGTACTTCAGTTTTTTTTTTATCGATTTTTGAAATGGTTTCAATAATGTATGACCACCCTGTATTATCAAACCCAATACGAACCAGATTCAATATTTCCTCACCTTCCATTTCGCAGCCTTTAAAAATTTTATTACATTAGCAAGGCGAAAAATATCTGAACCCTCTGGCTGGTTAAAGAGAGAACTTCTCAGCCAAGAAGCTTACATATCTTCCGGAAGGCTCGATTCCGCAACAGAATGTAACAATGAAGTATTTCCTACCGTTTTCAATCCTAAAGATTCTATAACCCTCAAATAAGCTTCAGTTTGACCGTAAAGTTTATTAACGGACAATTTAATTTTAATATCTGCCTTTTCAATTAGCCATTTTTAATTAGCTCAATTAATTCCGGAACAAAAACATAAATTACCCAAATCAAGTTTTTTTCAGTGCAATAACAGCTATATCGTAATATTTCGAAGCCATCGGATAACTTTCAATAACTTCTTTTGCACGCGATCCAAATAGGTCACTATCATATAAATCAGGGTCATTGTAAATTCTTTCAGATTGGGACCAAAAACGAAGCCAATAATTCACAATCAAACCTCTTATGCTGAATTTGTGGAAGTAGACACGATTTATTTTTAATATAAGATGCAGTACAACTATCTCGTGACCTCTTCTCTGCATTTACCTCATTCAAAATTTCTAATTTTTCATTTAATAGATGGGTTAAGGTGATGAATTCATCTGAATAAATTTCATGTTCAATTTTCATTCGAGACTCCCTTCTTCCGAAGTCTCATTTCCAATTGACAAATCAAGAATTTTGTTATTAAGTGCTTTTAATTTCATGCATAAGTTCTGCAATTCAGTAAATTTATCTTTTACTAAAACCTAAAGAAATATACTCTTCAGATACTTCTGTTGCTATAACAGTAGGAGTCTTGGCAAAAGAAATACGTAAACCGGCAAATTTAGCCTTTAAAGATTCCATAATAATGCAAAGAATTAATTTACACTGTACTAAATAATTCTGTTCAAAAATTCAAATATACTTCAATACATATAAAAATTAGCATTGCATTCTATAAATCAGTTTGAACAGTTCAATTTAGAAATACATCCTGTCGCGGACGGAAATAAATATTAGGCAAAGAAAAAGACACAAAGGTAAGCGAGAACCGAAACTACTGACTTCGCATGAACAAGGAAAATATTTTTACTCCAACTAATCAGAATTATCCAAGTCTACCAGACAAATACAGGTTTTAAAGATAAAAACTTACAAAAATTAGCAAGAAAAATTTTTCCATATGCTCAGAAAGGATGATCCAGATATAATTTTTTTTAATACTCAACTAGGTAGGTAGGTTCCGATATACCATAGATGCAAAATTAGCTGTGAATAAAAGCTGAACAGACGCAAGAATGAGTCAGTTTTTCACTATACATCTTTATACGCACTTCACAACACTTAAATATCACAGTCACAAACAATTAAAACTTATAAAATGCTACAGGATTTATGTACATTTTATGCGACATTGCGGGGACTTAATAATGCCCCACGGCTGATGTATATTCTAAGAATGCAACAGGGTCTGGTATGCTAAACCGAAATTAAGACAATAATATAAACAGAATGATATTTAACAGATGTAAAGACGGCTTGTTACAATTCTGGACACAACTAGTGTCAGCTGTTCAGAGAATACAAAGTTCCTATTCACAATATTCCTCCTAGGTCACTTCTCTTTCACAGCTGAAATAATAAACCATTTAATTTCGGGCCATCTTTCACAAGAGTTGGTTTCAGCATCTTGCGTTTAAAAAAACATCGAAATTTAAATTTAAAAGTAACTTTCGGCAAAATTGTTAAAAAAAAAAAAAAACTTTTTTTCAGTTCAACAGAATTAATGACTTGTAGTCAGTCGGCCAACTGCGAAAAAAATTGGACAGCACTGATTTGTTTGTGAATTTGAACACATGAAGAAAAAAGAACCGAAGATAATGTTCTGAAATTTAAATGACACTTGATTTTAATTACAATAAGTAATAAATCAAATTAAACTCTTTTAAATTAAATGAAAGCACAAAATTAATTATTCTGAAATTAAAGTTTAAAAAAATTAGAGGCCCAAAAAGCTGCGAGGCCCATAGGCAGTTATATACTTTGCCTATTTAATAATCCGGCCCTGCTGCCAAATCCTGCACCGCAAATAGGCACGTGGAGAACAATGCGACTAACTAACATTAATACATTCTTCTTAATAATTTTCATTTCTTGAAGATGTCTCCTATTGGCTGTCTGTTGGTGCCTTCCTCGGTTGTATAGTGGTCAGTATCCCCGCTTGTATGTAGGTGTTCACAACATTCTCTTTCACTTTTAATATGTTCTTCTTCACAGGGCTCACTTCTCTCCTCAGAACTAAAAAGAAATTTAATAGAACATTTAGGGTGAAATACACTTATTAAAAATATTGTTTAGCAACGGATTCGGAAACCCTCCGCGCTTTTGCGCATGCGCCGGGCAGAGTTATTTTCATCAAGAGGGGGAAAGTGAAGAATGGAAGGGTGATGTTTACATTTTACTGAGCATCATCTAACAAAAAACTCCGGAAATGCGCTCATATGACTCATTGCCTGACACCCTTTTCCGGTGTAAAATCGTCCAAAAGTGGTAGTCTAAGAATCCGTTGCCAAACAGTAAGTCTAGTAATGTATTCAAGAATAAATACAGAAAAAAATTATTTTTAAAATCAATCTCAACTTGGGACTACTTCCGTAATATTCATTTAAATACTTCCAGAAAATTTCTATTTTCCTTGGCAACTTCTTTTAGACTAATTTCGTTAATTCAGGAAGAAACCATGTTTGGACACTTATGAGCGGAGTTGTAGCAGGAAAAAAAATCACAAAATTGTGGTTTAATTTCTCAACATAAATTCGCATTATGCTAGCTGAAAAGAGGAAAGAATTACCAGATCTGCAAGTACATGCGAAGCAAGCAATCATTAAATTTAAAAGAAGACGAATTTTTTTAAATCTCATCGTAGTAGAATTTAAAAAATTGGTAAATTTCTAACCACATATTACTTTTTAAAGTTTAAACTTGGCTTCATCTCGGTTTTTGAAGTGTAATAATGAAAGATAAATGCAAACTTCATTAAATAGTGGAGACTTAGGTGATGGAATGCAACAGAATAATTCTCTATAAATGCTTCTTGAATCGCCTCAAACAGGGTCAGATTAAGATCTGTAGGGGCACTAAAGCAATGGAGGTTTCAGGGCCTCTTCTCCCCTTCCGCTTTTAGAAACTAGATAATTTTTTATTAATATTAAATTAATCTCTATATGGCAGTTTTTAAGAAAAAATATTAAACTGTAAATGCCTTCAAGAGAGTTCGTTTCAGTAAACCAAGTATAAGAAATTTAAAGTAATTTTAAACAAAACAGTAAAATAGTGAATAACTGTTTCGACACAATCTAAATACTTTAACATAAAGTTTGCCAGAGCTACTGAATTTTGAGGCAGTCAGCCAACTAGGGAAAAAAACATTTGAAAACATTAGAAAAAAATCCTAAGAACAATGTCCTGAAATTTAAAAATTTCCTAATTTTTATTTTAGAAAGTTCAAGGACATGGCCTTTGTAAATCAAGTGAAAGCATAAAATTTAATTACACTTAAAACAACAGGGTTCCTAAGCAGTTGCATACTTTTTTAATGAGAAGGAGGTTTACTGTGATTTATGGCTGTAGGGTCATCTGGAAAAGATGATCTACAAAGAGAACATTAATAATTTAGACCAGTGGTTCCCAACCTATGGGCCGCAAATAGCGTATTAGTGAGCTGTTGAACGCTAGTCAAACCATCAAATGAAGAAGGCTCGTTAACTGAACTATCATGTGACCAGGCTCTAAAGTCATTTTTTAGAATACGATCAGTGTTCCCATTCTGAATAAATGTTTGGCAACAGTATCCAGTAATTATTTCCAAACTTGCACTGATACATTTGATGAGGTTCTCGACCACTTGTCTGTGTGAACATGCTTTTCAACTTTTTTGAAGCGCAAGTACAGAAACAAACTGAATGCAGAAAGTGAATCCTGAGTCTGAAACTGTTACCTTTTAATCCAGAGATATTGACTCTCTCATGAGGGCAAAGAATGTCAAAAATGCCATTTAGTTTTTAATTTTGAATCTTGACCACTTAATTTTGAGATTTCTTACATTGTGATGGCTAAGTAATAACAATATTTGTTTTGCTTTATTACAATATATTAATCCTTTTACACTAAGTTTTAATAATTACTGCCATAATATATATAAAATATGGATTATATGTTTTGTCTTTTTACTTGTATGTATAGTTTATGGGCCTCAAAATATTTTCGAAACAGATTGCCTGCACAACCAAAAAGGTTGGGAAACACTGATCAAGCCAATAATGATATGTACTTCCTTGTAAGGGTATTATACATAGAATATTCTTATTTTATATTTAAAAAATGAGTATTCATTATGATTAATATGTTTTTCATAGCTAATTCCAACACCAAATTAATGCAGTATCGTAAAAAGATTTTTTTTTTTATATTTAAACTAAAATGAACTTCTATTCAAGCACTTTTGGCCTACAATTTTACATGGAGAAAGGACTTATTGCAAACTTTTCATATCCCTTAAAGATGCCGAGATATTCAACGATTTAAATTTTTTAAAACTGTTTTTAGTATGCATTTTGTCTCTATAGTGATATTTTCAATTTCATTGGAATTTTAGTTTGTGCTTGACTTGTCTTGTTTCAGGATCTTGAACTAGGAAAACCTTCTGAATTAAAATTTAAGGAAACATAAATCAATTTAGTGTTTATTTAAATAAAATTTGCTATTCATTTATTTTTATTTGGATACACACTAATATTGTATTAGAACATAAATTTTGAAATACATTCCTTTGAGGGAGTCGCCAAAAAAGCGTGTATGTTTACACAGGGATGAGATTGGCAAAAAAGCAAAAAGACTGAAATCATACGCGAGAAAAAATTTGTATCATAATTTATACGCGAAAGACGTTTTTAAGAAGTAAAACATCAGAACATGCAACATGATGAAATATTACACTATAATAATTAATAACTTTATTATTTATAATTCAGTATGTATAAATAAGAAAAAGAATATTAAATTATTATTAAATCATTCGCATTAAAAGTTAACAAACAAGTTTAACACATCATCAGGGGCATCAGAAAATACAAAATTAGACATTAAAACATATTTACCACCTGTGCATCACTGAGATGCAACATTCACCTAACAGAAGTCTGAGAAGAATTATATTTAATAGCCTTTTGATAAAAGTTGGCTAAAAAATAAAAAAAAATAAGAACAAATAATTTCTTTTTGCTTCATGCAATTGTGTAAAGTGCTCTTTACACACTTAATGCTTTTGTGTCAAGTAAGCTCTTTATAAATTATAATAATGTATCATATACTGAATTCTGTTTTATTTCTTTTATTTTTATACTTTTTTTTCAAAAGTAACAGCACAATGATTTTGTACCTTATAAAGTGAGAGGGGTCTAGAAATTGTACAGTTACAATGACAGATTCATTTAGCATTAGTTTAGTTAGGTGGTACTTTCTTTAATTGTTAAAGAAGTGATTTCCTTTCATTTTTTTATTTGTGTGGCTTTTGTTGGTAACAGATCTCCATTAACACGCTTCACCCCTTGTTTTGGAGGGCTCCTATCTTTAACAGATTTTTCTTCAATAAAGGATGTGTTTATATCCTCTGCAAGTTTATTTTCAGTAGAGGTTAAAGTTTTTGCAGAGTCTTCATTAGTATCTCTTTGTTTAATTACTAGTATAGTTGTCGGGACTACATTATCTCTAGAATGCCTAGGTAAATCATCGGTTTGATTTTTTATTTTGAGAAGATTTTTTTATGTCTTATTCTCTGCTTAACCTCTTTTGACAGAACACCGCCCCATGCCTCTGTGCCTTGAAGCCATGACAGCTATTTTACAGTTTATTGGGCACAAGACGGAATACCTCTTTTGACAGGAGTTTCTTTTTTTTATGTAGTTTTATTTGTTTTTGTTCCATTTTTTTATTTTTTATTATTTCCTCATCTTGGTATGCCCTACAAGATGACCTTAAGTTTTCGACCAATTTCTTCAACGTGTTCATGCAAAAAAAAAAAATTTTTTTTTTTTTTGCAAAATATGCCACAGAGGTTTTGTTTTCCGCAAAAAAGGTATTACTTAATACTTTGAATGGCACAGAATATGTTGGAATGTTCATCCTTGTAGAGCTTGCCGATATAATGTTGATTCGTCAATAGACGATGAATCAGCTAGTTTCCTAGCCGGTGGAGTCAAGCCGCATGGTCGAGCATATTTTCCCAGAATTTTCTTTCAAAAACGGAGGATAGAAAGGTTTCTTTTCTTTGTGTAAAAGCGGAATTTTCGGAAGAAAAAGTAAATTTTTGCGGCGGGGGAAAAAAAAAAAAAAAAAAAAAAACGAAAACCCAAAAAAAAAGGGGGGAGGGGAAAACGGAATTTTGAGAGAAAAAAAAACGGAAATTTCTCCAAAATAACAAAAAAGCGGAAATCAGCGAAAAAATCTCATCCCTGTTTACATGATTTGAAGTGAAAATTCCAAGATAAATAACAAAATGAAAATTAGACTCTAAATGATGTTTTGAATATGTTCACAGCCAACAAGTGTTGACTTTAAATTTATAAATCGAGAGTCTAAATTTGTTGAGTGCAAACATTCTCAATGCATTAATTCTCATCCAGCAATAAAATGTCTACTGACTTAAAACAAGATAAATCAATTAATATCTCTGTTTTAGGGGGAGACATATTTATTATAAAGAAAAAATGCAAAACATACTGAACCATAATTTACATTTTTAACCCTTTGTAAGGCTGTGGGAACATACTTCCCACCAAATTCATCAATTTTTAAGGTTGGCATAAGTTCACGCTAAATTTTTCGATTAAACAAAAACCTGGATGTTCCATTTTCTTATCTCTAACTATAACGAAGTGTCTTGACTTGGTAATTAATTATTAAAGTTAATCAACAAAAAATAATGTTATCCAATAAGCTAAATGAACTTTTCTTAAATTAATCTCAATCCTACATTTATTTTATTATACCACTACTGGAAAAAAATGGCCTTATAAAGGGTTAATCAACATGTTAGATACAAACAGTACATAATATCTGTCTGCTAATTAGCATTCTCTAAAACAATTCTGGCCATGTTTGACGAAGCCTGCCAATATTTGATCCTCATGCAATAAAACACCAAACAAACAAAACAAAGAAAAAGAATGAAGAGAGATTGCATCTTCATCCTCTTATTATTTTTAAAAACTATTCTATTGATAAAAATGTACTGACATGTAGGAAACATGACGACTGTAGGAAAGGTCTGACTGTTATTGTTAATTTAAATAAATCACTTCCTGAATGACAAAAATGCATGAAGATTAATATAATATATAAAAAAAAGGTTCTCCTTGCGGTTAGATTCTCACTTACCAGTCTGAGGAGTTCATTCAATACAAGCTGCTGTTTCAAGTTTTAAAATTGAGAGGACTTGATATCTTTTGACAATAGTCATCCTCAAAATTGATATCTCGCGACATTTTGAAGAAAGAATTTCGCAAATTGATGTCCTCCCAGCTCTTCAATATTCATTTTATAAATGGAAAAACCGTATTCATTTTCTCTTTTAAGTTTGTCGTATATATTTAAATTTGTAGTTGCTATAGACATCAGAACATTAATTCCGAATTAAATATATGAATTATAACAATTAATTTATTTGAATATGAGCTCAAAATTTTAGCCCTACCATTTTTCTTCAGTTATATTTCTCTATTGTTTCCAAGAAATTTTTTTCCAGTGAAAAAATATAAAAGACGTTTTCAATTAGAATTCAGAAGAATAAAAATTATTCCTGGCTGATTTAAATGCTGTCAATACAAAATGAATAAAACTGCAATCGATAAAAATCAAACTATTATTTTACTTCAAATTACTTGTCACTGAAAATGACAATCTGCATAAAAGATATAAAATCACAAAATCTAGAAAATACAACGAGGGATTTTTATAAAAATCGATGCTACTTTCTGGATCAATTTGCCCCATCATAATTCTTGAAGTAGGAGGTGAAATGTCATTATGTGCCATAGCAGAGAATGCATTGGTTTTATAACAATCATGCCTTGGAGGTCCAGAAGATTCTTCATTTTCCAAATCAATATAAAGCTGTAAAGGAAATAGTGGGATTCAGCTTCAACTTTACTTCTATTCATCCATTAACTTTTCATTTCCAGGCATGAAAGTGCAAGCTGTTCAAAAAAGCTGAATTCTACGCGAATACAAAATTCACCACAAAATCGATATATATACAAACGCAAAGGCACAAGATGTTACTACTTAAAATACATATAGAAAAAGCAATTTATTTAATTATTCTAGAACAGCTGTTGTATTCTGTATTTAAAATATAGGAAATGATTTCTTCATCTCATGTATGTCAATAATTTTAGGTTTGTGATCTGTTAAAAATTCCAACATACAATCTTCATGCATGTATACTAACTTATTTTGAATAATGTTTGAGTTCAGCAACTTAAAGATTGTTTAATAATTGGAACACTTTCTTTAAAAAGCATTAAATTAAGGACATAAATATGAAATAATCTCTCACATTTAGAATGCTTGGTTATAAATGGTATCAGAGCAAAGCTGGCAATTTATGGTTCTACTTATTTCGATCTTCTTGATCGAATCTCCTACTTTTACTGCTATCTCTTCCACGTTCGTATCGTTACCTTTCGCCGGCAGTTTAATTTTCATAGATTTATTCAACCACTCGAATTTAAATTTATTTTTTTCGTTCGCATCTAGGGAACGACCTTTATGTTCATTGTTTAAGTTAATCTCCATTTTGGTTCTTGGTCACACTCACAAACGCTGATCTTTACAACTGACGAACGTAACACTAAAATACAGCATCACATGTGCGATCTGCCAAACACAAGACAAATTATAGTAGTAGTAGAAGTTCTTTGCATAACAACCGTTAGCATTCAACCCGTGATTCAACATCGGCGGTAGCAGCTCAATGACGTGCGATTTCAACAGCAAGGCGTGGCCTACTCGTAGAGTGGTCGCCATTCGGCTATACGGGAGAAGTTCCGCCTTTCGCCATTACGCTTCGTGCCAATCACTTGAGGTGATAGATACGGCGCGTAAACCCCACAGAATGCATCTCTGTTTACTTTGTGACGGAGAAAAAATGGCGTTCGTTTCCGATTCAGACATAGCTTCCACCCCACCCCCCAAATTTTTCGGTCGCGATTTCTCGACGGTTTTGCATCGATCTCAGAAACAGCCTGAAAGACATTCAAAAAAGCGGATTTCCGCTTAAAAGCGGAAGTCTTTCATGCCTGCATTTCTCAATTATTTTAATTATAATATTATAGCAAATGTCTGTAATGTTTTTAAGAATATTATGCCATTTAAATTCCTTATATTAGATATATTGCAAAACCCAACATTGTTTCTGAAGCATTTATTTTTTTTTCATCACTTCATTGAAAATCAGAAATTTATAAGTTTCATATTATTAAATTCATTTAAATGTCATATTATTAAATTCATTTAAATGTCATATTATTAAATTCATTTAAATGTGAAGAAACTATATATATGCAATTGCTTAGAAGATGTGTTTTCTACAAATTTTAATACTATGCATAGTAGTGGCCAATAAAAACGAATCACTTACATTTTTTAAAAATATGGATCATATATATAAATAGGACAAATCACAGTGCAAAAAAGGTTATTTTATCAGTTAGAATTAGGAATGCATTATTACATAATTCGTTTTGCTACTGAGCCATCCATTAAATGATTGCATCAGCCTCATATTTAAAATATGGCAAAATATAGGGTAGGGCGTTTTCATTGGCCTCTACTGTACATCCTGGTTGACTGAAATTTTTGCTTTAAAATGAATAAAAATGCAATCAATAAAGTATTGATTTTTTTTATTTAAAAAGAATTGAATCCTTAAAGTATATAAAAATATTAAATCACATAATCTAATAAATACAACAAGACATTTCTATAAAATTCGATGTTACTTACCGGATCGATTTGTCTTGTTATAGTTTTCGTAGGAGAAGATGAATTATCATTGTCTATTATAGGGAATACGTTTTTCTGATACCAATCACGTCTACGTGGTGTAGACGGTTTTTCATCTTCCATATCGTCCTCTTGCATGTAGAACTGCAAACGAAATCAGAGTTATTTTTAGACAAAAAAAACCTTATTAAATCATGTTTTATAATAAAATATATTTAATTTTAGGTCCTGAATCATAAATAGTATCCGAGTTTTCAAATCGAAAATTAAGGAAAGAGGCAAAATAGCTTCGACCCTTAAAAGCTTGCAATTCAAGATGAAAGTATTACATAAACAACTGCTTTATTAGAATGTCTTTATAATCATTGTTGTTTAACACATTTAATTTTCTCCATATATTATCTTTAAAATAGGATAAATCACAGGCACAGGTTTCTGTTTCTTAGTTTTCTTACATTAATTATCATATCATTCGTGAAATAAATCTAATATCTCTTCAAAGAAATCAAACTTATATGTCCGTGCTTTTTGAATGAGTGGAACAAAAAATGCATCACTTTGAAGTAAAGTTTATATATCATTTAGTTAACTAATGTTAAAAAAACCATAGAAGTGCTTTTTCATGGGAACAACTTTCCTTATAAAATAAGACCCTATGAAAAGCCTAAATATTTATGAATCACAAAATTTCATACATGAACATGAAAATTCATACATGAAAATATGAAATTTCATACATGAGTTAGTTGTATTAAAAACTAAAGACATAAAATTTAATTTTACAATAACTTTAAATTTTATTCAGCTGTTTGTACTAAAATCAGCATTTTTCTTACTTTTGATTAAAGTTTAATAGGAATTTAATCAATTATTACGAAAGAGAAGATCGAGATTTAATTACAAAATAGTGCAATAAAAAACCATAAAATAACTAAAAACTTTATATCAAACCACTCCAGCACAGGCGAGTACCTAGTTTAATTTAAAATTGGGAGGTAGTAATTTTAATACTTCAAAAGGTGAATAACTGATAAATTATTTGGTTATTTGATATATTAATGTTTATTACTGACTTTTTAAACTGCTGATATACAGTAGAACCCCGGGAATACGAACATCTTTTATAATTTTCCGAAATAATTTTACTGAAAAACAGAGGAAATATAACAATTACAAATCAGAAACAAAGCTCAAGTTTATTCCTAACATAAAGATATATTAGAATTGGTTTTCATGAATGAATAAAGCACCTTAATTAGCTTAAATAAACTCAGATATCTTCTTTTTATCCTCAACTTGTTTGCCACTGTACCATGTGATTCGTCGTGTGCTCTTTCACTGAGAACTCACAGTCAATACTCTGCTGCATTTAGTATATTAAGAGTATTTTACCGAATTTACAGGATAATCCGAATTCCCCAGAATTTGAACAGAGGACAGCCCCAATTAGTTTGGATTCCCAAGGTTGTATTGTACTTAAAATTGCTTAACTGTTTGAATGGACCATTTGAAGTAGTAATAAAAAAAACATTTTAGTTTTAACACTTTTTCAGATTCAATGTGAAACGAGATTTCCAATTTTCTTAAAGAAAAGATACTTACTTTGTATCGCTTACGTTTACGAGTACTGCAGAGAGATGCTTCTGTTTTCCCCTGAATCTAAAATAATAATTATTTATTAAACATTTCTTATATCAATACTTATTTGTATACATCTTGAATTAACACTGATGCATGTTTAAAAATAATCCAGATACAATAAAAAAAATAAATTTAATTTCGTTTTATCTAAAAGATAGTACAGAGAAACATAATAACGTATAGCGTTTTAAAATTAAAAACTCCCAAATGAAACATTGAGATACACAGAGATCGTCTTTTTTTTTTTCAAAATGCACTAAAGTACATCATCAATGATAAAAAAAAGAATGTCGATTTTTTCTTTCTTCGAACTACTTGCTCATCTATAAAATAAAACTGAGTATATTTAGTCTAAACTGGTAAATAGCGAAACAAGCTGATTTTTAACTAATTATAAATCTTCACTTACTGAAACGTTATTGCTTTTGTTTCTTTAACTTTCTTCTTCTTTCTAATCCTTCTGATCTGTATCAGATCAGATCCATGAGGTCGTTCACCTCCAACACGAAATCCGGTCACTTAAGCAATTCATCATACACCAAGGCAACACAGTCAAGTAGATGTTGCGGAGTGGCCTCAATCATGTTGCACTTTGTGCAGATATTGAACTTCTTATCACCACGAGAGAATCTCAGGGTTTTTAAGTGACCGAAGTTAAGCAAGCCAAAGCTGTTTGGCCTTTCCTATCCCCCTTAAAATGTATAGAAGCACCAGGGCCTTCACTACGATACCATGAATCAGCTGGTGGATGCCTCCAAGAAATGTTAAGGGTTCAAGGATTCTACATGGCTTCAGACATGGTAGTACCTTTTTTAGCAGGACTATCAGCAATATTGTTATATTTTAAATTTACATGTGATTGTATCCATTGTAGATGAAGAACACAAGAACTGCACAGGGTCTTGAGTTTGTTAAAGATATCCATTCCCCTCCGCTCACTAACATCTCTCCAATTATCAAGATACTAGCAGTACGCGCACGGCGTTGCCCGTGGAATCAGGACTTTAACAAAATGAAAAAAAAAGAACCGCCCACAATGACATGAAAAAGTTTTGAAAACAAAATCAAAACAAAAGATACACATTTTTTGATTTTCCTGCTTATTTTTTTTTCACGCTACAGTACAGAGTACGTTAATCCAAAACAATATTACAAAATTGGAACGTGAAAATGATTATTATACAGCAAGCAAAATATAAATAAAATCCGAAAATAATAATTGAAGTAATTCATTCAGGTAAAGGTCATGACGTATCCTACGCGTCCGCCAATCAAAATTGGCATCAACGTTCCGAAGAAGTGCCGCTTTTGGAACTCGATCGAGAAAAATAACTCGCAACGGCCCAGAAAAAAATTAATTTAAAAAAAACGATAAAAGATATTTTAACCATTCTTGTTTTAAATCCGACAGAACCGTTCTAGTTATAAGCTGAAAAAAATTGAAATTAATAGTGTTATTAGAAAGTCGGATGCAACAAATTTAAAATCAAAAGTAACATCTTGATGCCAAAACTGGATATTTTTTAAAAATTTCTCAAAATTCAGTAAATTACGTTAGAAATTCAAAACTAACTTCATTAGAACGGAAATCGCGTGCTCTTTCCGATGGTGTATCTATTTTTGTCGTACAATTATTCGAAACCAATCTTTTGAGAAATTAGTGCGAAAAATCAACCAAAACAACACAAAACATTAAATAAAAAAATTTCTAGATTAAAATTTAAAATTTCGGCTTCGAGGTGCATTCAGTCACCATTACGACTACCTGTGTGCCAAATTTCATGACTGTAAGTGCGATAGAGTCGTCTGGACATCGCAGACAAACACACACACACGCACGCACACAAACATTGCCTTTTATATATATTAGAGATTGGGCAACACATTGGCTGTCCAAGAGAATCCATATCTCACAAAATAATTGATGTCCCAAAACAAAGTATAAAGCCATATCAATGGTGCTCATTTCGGATAGGAAAACCGAGCAGTAGTCAGCATTTCTTCATTTAACTTTAGAACATTATTGATTTCGTGAGGCACATACCATACTTTCTTGAGTCACTGAATCTTCATCAAACAGAACTTCTTTCTTTACTCGAACATTTGACTGAATATAAAATAAACTGTTGCTTGTATGTTTATAATGTATAAAAGATATGAATTTTGCATTGGCATCCAAAATCAGAAAGGTTATTACTTTCATTCACTTTACAGAAATACTAAAATGAAAAAATCCCTAACATACAACTGCACTAATGCATCTTTTCTTAATCTTCAAACTAAGGAAATTTTTCTCCAGAGCAAATATGTTTGCATAATTGAAACAATTAAAAAAATGAATATAAATTCTTCAATGATAATACATGCATACTTCACCAAGTATTTTTTTTATTACAATATGTACTAAACTAGGAAACAAATTATAAAAAAATACTGATAATAGAATTAATCCACAAAACTCAAAAAATATTGTATGCAGCTACAAAAAAAAATTTTGTGCGAAGCAGAATTATTTTAAATTTATGTAAATAAAATATGAAAGCATTTGATTTCAAGCTAAAAAGTAACAATATTTGTAAATCTGTAAAGCTACTAAAATTAAATTAATGTTTCACTGCTTCTAGCGTCGAGTTAAATCGTACAAATTAGAATGTAAGGATTTTTTCTTTAAATCAAGTACGGTATTCCTACTTATCTGCACCAAGAATTACGAATCATAGTTTTTTTTTTTCTGTATCAAAAACTAGATATGTTTGATTCACAAATTAATTTATATTTTTATCTGTCAGTTTGGTTACGAATTGCTCCGGCAGTAGAATGATTTTTTTTTTTTTTTTAGAATTGCATATTCTTTCTGAAAAAACATTCTAATGGACTCGCTTCTTTCAGGAGTGATTACGAATCCATTTCAAAAATCCTAAAAACTAACTCAATACAAAATTCCGACATAATTTCGAATAATTCAGAATGTTAATGCGCAACACATTACATAACTACTGCATTTTCACTAATTTAGGTTTACTATATACTATATTTGATACAATATCTTAATGATATAATTTGTTCTAAAATAACATTTGAGATGGTAAAATTTCTGGATAAATTCCAGATACGAGAGAATAAAAAAATCTGGAACACAAAATCACACCTGTATCTTTTTCATGTTTTAGAGAAATTAAATATTTGAAGAAATCAAATCAATGGGTTTAACAATTTCAACGACATGAATAAACGTTATGACAATAGTATGGAATTATAAACTGAATGAAAATCCTAGGGATAATAAATCAGCATTGGATCCTAATCTATTAGAAAATATCACACACAAATAAAAAAATAACTAAAAATTCAATGATTAAGTCTACAAGCACAAAGATTACTATCAAATAAACGATACTTCATAAAAACAAGTAAAAAATTTTTAAAAAATAATAAAACTTACTTCCATAAAAGGCTTTAAAGGTTTTCTAACAACCTTCTTCAATTTTCTAAACCCGTATAAATTTAGTTGTCTTATAAATGATGAAATATTACTGCTTTTACAAAAATCATCATTAGCCTCCAGATACTCTTTCTGAAATTTAGAAAAATTAAAAATTATTGAATCACCCATTTTACAGTACCAGATTGACAATGATTAAAAATGCGCCACAATTTATATTGGAATCTTTTCAACTTAGCCATTATGCTACCCTATTTCAGTAAAGCAAATGATCCACTATTTGAAAAGAAATTTTTTTATACAATGATTATAGCAGACGATTTTAAATAAATATGCGAGTAAAAATTATTGTCTACAGAAAATACACTTCTTTTTAAATTAAAAATTGCCTATCCGATTCAAACAGCAAAAGAAATAATTATTTTCTAAAAAATTGTTTGCAAATATTCAACATATCATATGATATATATTTTTAATTAATATCTTATTTTTAAAATTAGAAATCTTATCCGATATTTTTGTTACTATTAATTCAATTGCTTTAAAGTAAATTCAAAGCAGCTGTAAAATGTTGTTAAAGAAATAATATCTTGACATACTATTTTATATATCTTTAGATTTTGAAAGACTGCGATATAGATTTGATTATAACATAATCTCATTTACTATTATTGTACTTTCTACAAACAAATTGTTTCATAAAACAAACTATTCAAAATATAGCTCACAGACATAAAAATGAATTACAAGAACGTTTTCAAATTTTTTTGAAACAGAGGAAAGTTATACATACGGGTGCAAAAACATTATATTATAAATGGAGCCTTACAGTTAACTACACTAACAAAAGTATGTGTTACATATCCTATATAATAAAAGTATGTGCATTATACTTCATAGCAAGTAGTTCAGATAGACAGAATCAGAAATATTCAGCAATTCAAAGACAGAATCTTTTCAGACAGGATGCATCTGTCATCAAGAGCATAACTCATTCGCAATATGGCGGGATTTGGATCTATGCAGGTTCTATCTGAAATCCTCCGGTTTAAGACGCATCATTCGATGTTTAAAACTAATTCTTATGCTAGACTTAGTCACATACCCTGTATTTTAAAGAAAATGAATACATTTTTTTGCAAGAAAAAAAATGTGCAAAAAGACTACATAGTCTCATATGTAAAGCATAAAAAGTTTGACCAGATTTAAGAACACGGATTTGGCGATTATTAAGTAGGCAATTCACATCTATTCGAAAATGGAAATTTTAGGACCAGAGAAGGAAAAACAATCGTCA
Source organism: Araneus ventricosus (assembly GCA_013235015.1). Taxonomy (NCBI): domain Eukaryota; kingdom Metazoa; phylum Arthropoda; class Arachnida; order Araneae; family Araneidae; genus Araneus; species Araneus ventricosus. Next base: position 1,855,186 of record BGPR01000028.1, on the reverse strand, counting down.
AGGTCGAAAACCTATGGAAAATAGCATAGCGGCTTGGAAACACTGGATTTCCAACAGAATCAAATTCCAGCACTTCTTGCGCCGATTCCAAGTTGGGACCCCGAGCGAGGCTAGTCGGAACATAAAAGGCTCTAAGTAGATTGAGCACCACGACGAGGCTAGCAAATCAGAAATCCGCTGAGTGGGGGATCGAAGAGCGGCTGTAGAGGGGAGAGAAGATCTCAGCCCCTACCACCAGCGCACTTTGAAACATCAAGTGAATGACATGCCTGGATTTTTCGATTAAAATGGATGGGGCGGGGCCACTGCACGTAGGACAAATGTCATGGCTAAGATTCAAGTGAATGCCCAGCTTTATAGATGCCTCTGGTGGTTTACGAGTCCTTCCTTTGGGGTGAGGTACATTAGAGCTCTGTGTATGGACCACCACTTCCAGCTTTGTTAAATGATCTCCAGAATCATATTATGAACATCTTTAAAAACATAGATAATGAGATGCATCATCATACCTAAGGAGAATTAGACTATGATATAGATGTGTGTTGCACAACAAAAGGAGCACATATAAGAATATCTGGGGTAAATATTTGAAAAAAAAAATGAAATGCTTCCATTTTTTTATGACGTATTGTTTTTCTTCATAGTCATTACACTTTAAAATATAGTCAGAATTAAACCCCGATATTTATTTTGTAATTACCCTGTATATTGATGCACAATTTTAGAAATGTAAATGGATACATAAAATTTTAAATATTACATCAAGAATGCAAGCTAAGGATCTTGGCAGCTTTAGTTTTGGTGTTCCACCAGTTTCTTTTTTTGGACCTATTTCTAGCTTAGGATTTGCAGCTGCAACTTTTATCTTTGGTATTGCACCTGTTTCCTTTGTTGGAACTGGGCTTATTTTTTGTTCCAAGCATTCGAGTAACTCACTCTTTTTCTTTGTGGATTGCTGAAAAAAGAAACAACCAAACATATTCAAATTTTACAATTAAGTTAGATAAAAAAAAATTAGTAGTATATAATTTAAAAAAGACAAAAGAATTATTCGTTATAAGCATGGCACTTGGAGTGATAATTTTTATACGAAACAATTGTTTGACACTAAGTACGAAAGAAAAGTTGATGTCATTCTTAAAAGCCAGTTTCTTTAAAAAATAAAACGGGTTTGGATAGTTGACATTTTTTATTTTGTTAAAATTTTCAGGATATGCTCTTCATGAAAAACTATTAGACACATGCTTTTTTATTTTTGCAAAAAAAAAAAAAAAAAAAAATCCTATAGTTTTGGGGGCCCAAAATTGAAGGTCGTCCATTATTTTAAGCAAAACATACCAATTTACATAAGGCAGTACTTTTTGTGCCAAGAGTGAACCATGGCATTGGCAATTATTTTGAGTTCTACTACTTATACACTAACTCTTAAGACATAGACTTATGGTTGACTCTTGGCAATTCAAAATTCTACAAAAAAAGGCTTTTTTCTGAAACTTTGACCACCAAAATCTTCTTGTGCCAACAGTGAACCACAAAGATATATATTTCAGTGAATACATACTAATGAGAAATACCGAAAAAGGGTAAGATATGTCTGGTTGACTTTCAGTGTACAGAAAATTTGACCTGGAAATTGCGGAAAACACAAAATTGCATGATTTTCAAGGTCATTCACTGCTTGCGCCAAGAGTAACCAGGTATGAAATTAGCTGGAAAAGAAGCCTCAAGTATAGCAGAAACAAAATCAATTCACAGATATATGGTAACTTATTCAAGTTTTATATAATGTGGCTCTATACTTTGTGCTGAACATGAGTTTTGTGGCACTTGTTAAAAAAATGTAGATTGCTTTTATTTCAATATTTATTACAATTGCATGTAAAAATATTACATTAAAATTTCTTTAACTAACTGAATTTCTCTCTGAACATAATATACAATTAGAACAAATTGAAAATTGAGTACTGCAAATACTCATCAAATGACATTAAGTCCTTATTTCCACATTGCCAAACAATTCTTCTTGTAGCATATATAAGCAATAATTATTTTATCAATGTCCATAGTAAATAGGTCTTTTCCATATAGTTGTGCAGGCGCATAGAAAATTAATTTAATGTTCGCCTTTTCTTCTTGGTCTCTTTTTGGCCAGATGAAATTACCAGCCCCTTTTTCTAGGAATCTCATAAGTATGTCTTCACCTTCAATCTTTTTTACTTTACTAATGTAAAACAAGTCCTGAGAACACAGCAAAATACAAATGTTCCTGAACTGCTCTTTGTATGTCTTGAAGCTCCATTTTGATGTCTTGAATGGAATCACTTTGACTTAATTGTTGAATTATTTTGTGTCAGACAAAGTACGCTTTAGTTATAATGAAAAACTTAAAGCATCCACTGGCAGATCACCCATTGCAACAAATGAGCCTCAAAACCTCACAAATAATACCACAATTCTGAATGTGTTTAGAAGAGGCTGGGCACTTCCAAACAGAAAAATTACATGCTTCTCTTCCAAAAAAAAAACTATATATTTATAACATCTTTATGAAAGCAGAACAACCTCATGTAAAATTCTCACCAGAAAATACAGTGAAGGAAATGAGACAACAGATAGATCCTATTGGAAGAAAATTATTTCCAACCTTTTGAGTTCATGACTTCTTCGCAAATCAGAAGCCTCTTCAGCAGGATGTCAGCTCTGCATAAAGGTGGTACATTAAAACCTCAAAGTCCAGGTCTGGAACCTGTTGATGACATTAATGAAGTTTTAGATGACATTGAACAAGATGACATCACTGAATAAGTAAGGAAACCTTTAACTTCATATCTGTATCATTATTTATAGTATCACTATTTTACCATTATAAATTCGGTATGACAGGATACATTAATTTATAATGTTATATCAGATACGAGTTATATATAAATTACTTTCTCTTCTTTACAGGAACTAGAACAACAAGAAGTGCAGAACTTGCTTACAACCCTTGAGCTGATCCATGATGTGCAACTCCAGTTAGATGGATATAAACAAGAAAAGGATGACAAAGGGAAGAAGAGAAGTTTAACTATTTGTGCAACCACACCAAAAAGGATAAAAAGTATATAAGATGAAAATAACAACAGTATCTCTACAGAACAATTCTTTAGAAAGTGAATCACACAAAATAACTCAACAATTAAGTCAAAGTGATTCCATTCAAGACATCAAAATGAAGCTTCAAAACATGCAAAGAGCAGTTCAGGAGCATTTGTATTTTGCTGTGTTCTATGAACAGGACTTGTTTTACATTGGTAAAGTAAAAAAGATTGAAGGTGAAGACATACTTATGAAGTTCTTAGAAAAAGGTGCAGGTAATTTCCACTGGCCAAAAAGAGATCAAGAAGAAAAGGTGAACATTAAATTCATTTTCTATGGACCTGTACAACTATATGGAAAAGAACCATTTACTATGGAAACATCGATCAAATAATTATTGCTTATAAATGCTACAAGAAGAATCGCTTGGCAATATGGAAATAAGGACTTATTGTCATTCGATGAGTATTTGCAGTACTCAGTTTTCAATTTGTTCTAATTATATTATGTTCAGAGAGCAATTCAGTTAGTTAAAGAAATTTTAATGTAATATTTTTACATGCAATAGTAATAAATATTGAAATAAAAGCAATCAACATTTTTTTAACAAGTGCCACAAAACACATGTTTAGCACAAAGTGTAGAGCCACATTATATAAAACTTGAATAAGTTGCCATATATCTGTGAATTGATTTTGTTTCTGCTATACTTAAGGCTTCTTTTCCAGCTAATTTCATACCTGGTTACTCTTGGTGCAAGCAGTGAATGACCTTGAAAGTCATGCAATTTTGTGTTTTCTACAATTTCCAGGTAAAATATTTCTGTACGCCAAAAGTCAACCACACATATCTTACCCTTTTTCGGTATTTCTCATTAGTATGTATTCACTGAAATATATATCTTTATGGTTCACCGTTGAAACAAGAAGATTTTGATGGTCAAAGTTTCAGAAAGAAGTCTTTTTTCATAGAATTTTTAATGACCTTTGTGCCAAGAGTCAACCATAAGTCTTTATGTCATAAGAGTCAATGTGGGAGTAGTAGAACACAAAATAATTGCCCATGGCATGGTTCGCTCTTGGCACAAAAAGTATTGCCTTATGTAAATTGGTATGTTTTTCTTAAAATAATGGCCTCCCACAACTATAGGAATTTTTATTTATTTATTTATTTATTTTTTTTTTGCAAAAATTTTAAAAAAACATGTGTCTAATAGTTTTAAATGAAGAGCATATCCTGACAATTTCAACAAAATCAAAAATTTCAACTATCCAACCTGCCTGATTTTTAAAAAAAGCTCTTAATCATATGATGACTACCTATATGTTGACCTATATAAATGATATCACATTATTCTAGTTTTAAACAGTACTGAAACAACAGCAAAAAAAAAGTTACTCACAATAGATACCCTGGAATCCTCCTCTGTGCAGGAAAATCTCTCCAGGGTGAACACTCCCAGCCCTGGGCTCCACTGCAGGAACTCTCCATACGTTTCTTGGTCCAGGGCTGGGATAACAAAGTCCTGGAACGGGCTTGCTCCCTAAAAAGGAGACAAGAATAATTTCCCTTTCATTCATAATTTTCATTTAAACAGTAATAAACACAGCTATTCCAATATACAATTATTTCAGAATATTTTTATTTCTGCTCATAAGACAAATTTTCTAACCTGGTTCTTGATTTCAATTTGAAAGACTTCTTTTAAAATCATTTGCAGAACAATTAAAGAGAATTTGGCAACAGGCATTATAAATTGAACAAAGTTTCTCAGAACTGACTTTTTTCATTAATTTAAGGACAAACAAAATTATATTCAGTTTCAGCATACAATAAAAAATATCTTGAACTTCAAAACAAATTTTTAACATATATTTTTCGAAAATTCTGGTAGAGTATTTTAGCCTACTTTTGAATTTACCATACTTAGGTTCCACTATACATACTTTCCAGAACATAACCTATAATATATTTATATATAACCTAGTCTAACTAACAATACAAATAAAATTAAAACCAATATGATTCAAATTAAGATATTATTCAGCATATCTTATGATTTCAAGCAATTATGGGTTTTATTATAAGCTTGCTCAAGTATAAACATACCTTCTTTCAAGACACATATCATATTTTATGCTAATTAGTTTTCAATTAATGTCAAAGGAACTCAAGCACTTTTATAAAAATCTGCTTTTATTTTACAAGTCATTGCATTTACATCAATTTAATCTTTCTGAATACATTATAAACATCAGTGAAACAATATTACATTATTTTGCAGTTTTAAACATTACTGAAATTAAACAGAGAAAAAATTAAAAATAGTTTTAAAAAACGCTACTTAAAAAGAAATACCCAAGAATTATCGTCTGTGCAGGAAAATCTCTCCAAAATGAACACTCCCAGCCCAGGGCCAAAATGCAGGAACTCTCCATATGTTTCTTGATCCAGGGCTGGGATAACAAAATCCTGGAATAGACTCGCTTTCTATAAAAAAGGAGATGATAATTTCCCTTTCATTCATAATTTTCATTAAAGCAACAGTAAACACAGCTATGTATAAAAGACAAAGTATCCTTAAAACATATTAACATTTCTCACTATCACACCATTTCCAACTAAAATTTAACTTCATATAAATTTCCAAGTGAGATGTGGTGAACCATTTGAGACTGACCATGTCTAAAAATTTTTTTAGCAATCCTTCAAGTGTAGATTCTTGACAAGTATAGAACTATCAAGCTCTATCAACCTAATGTTCCTTTCCTAAATTGTGGGAATAAAAAAAAATGCTATGATATGAAGAAGTAATGACATGATTTGCAGGAGTAATCTATTAACTATCTGAACAATTTTTTAAAAGCCTTTTTAAAAAATTTCTGTATTAAGCAACTTTTTGCATTTAAATATGAATACAAATTCAAAAAGTGTATACATAAATACTATATAAATAAAAGTACCAGTCATATTTTTACAGATTTTGTATATATTAAACATGTACCGAGTTATTTTATGATAGGTAAATTGAAATACTGCCATCATTTCAAAAAAATATAATTTTTTAATCTTAAGGTCCTTTTAAAATTATACAAATAAATTTTTTTCACCAAAAATTATGATTACAACAGATTTTTTAACGATTGGAGAAATTATAAAATTTTTAAACCAATGCTATCATTATTTTTCAATAATATTTTTAGGAAAAATTTTGTTTCCAGTTTATTACCATTTTCCTGATATGCAATAGAAAAACGCAAAAATATTGATATAAGTTCCAAGTTTTTTTTTAACCTGATTCAAATTACCATGCTAAACACTTTCTCTTTCCAAACAATAATCAATTTCCCTATTGGACACATTTTTTTTTTTATTTGCATGATTTTTTTCTAAAGAGCTCTTCTTTTTTCTCTGCACGCTATGAAAAAAAAATCTTGAGTAACATACAGTAGACTCAGAACCACATAGAATTCCAGTGAATTTCTTACCTTTGACTTCAGATGTATCAATTTATTGTTATATTTTTATGATTCATTACTGTAACATTCAGGTCCAATTTGTCTCTATTGTTCCAAAGGATATTGACAGAAAAGGTGTCAAAAGAAAATGTCACATCATAAAAAGGAAGGTGTGCTGATCAAATTTAGCAGTTTCTATAGTTCTTCTCTCCAGACAGAAAGGACCAAAATATTTCAGTGCTTGCATATTCATTATAAAATGTGATACAACTAATCAGGCATCTTTAAAATGAATTCTGAAATATTTAGTTACCAAGATATTAAAAAATAATTTATAGAGGATTACTAAATACTTTAGATGCACTTACCTCATGAAACAGGTTTTGTCTTCCAAAAGAGCAGAAAGTTGGAAGGAGATGAGAAAACATTATAGGTTGTCTCATAATGGGATAATTTATATCTGAAAAAAAAAAAACTATTAATATATCAATACTACTGCATAGTTGAGAATGTATTTTATGCAGAATTTGGATAAAATAACTTCTCTATAAATTATTCACATACTGTGAAACTTTAAATCATACATCATATCTATTATTTAATCTAGAGAATCTATAAGGTTTTATAAAAAAAATAATTGTCCAAATGGAATTTAAAATCTGTGTGAATTTTAAATTTCACACAGCTGAATTGTACAGCTACAGCCAGTATAAGTTCAATGAAATGATTAAAAACATATTCTCATTTCCTTTATTTTTATTACATTGCAATGAATGTTCATAAGCATATATAAAATGCATAAAAAAGGACAAGGGTTAATAACCATTTTTTTGTAAAGAGACATTTTTAGTATTATATTTACTAAAATAATACTTTTGGAGCCGCAATTCAACAACTTGAAATATGATATAAACATTTCTAAAACTTCAACAAACTACAATACAAACTTTTAAGCCTCACACGCACATTTTTTCATTGATAAAATAAGTTTATTTCTGCTTCGCTTGTTGTAATAAAATATACCATGTATCAATTATTTATTAGCAATGTTATAAATGTCATAATTATAAAATCTAACTCTTAAAATAAAAAGAAAAACTGATTTTAAACATTCTTACATACAATTTATAGTTTTTTCCCCCATTAAACAGAACACTATAAATTCCAATACTTAATTTTCAACTTTTTATGAATAATAAAAGATATACTTCATAAAAATATTAGAACAATATATGGCTCAAGATTATATTTTTGTTGTTGAATTTCATTTTTGTTAGGTTATCAAACCAATAACTGAAAGTGAGCGGTTTTTTTTTTTTTTTTCCTTCTCTTTAATTCATGATTTAGATTAACTGATGTCATCAAAAGAAAGGATTTAAGAGGTAAATAACAATAGTAAGGTGTACAGATTATTTCAATAAAATATTAGTAGAAATATTTTCTTTTAATTGAAATTAATATTTTATTTTGTTAAACATATATTATTTACTAACTTAAAAAGAGGCAGATATAGCTCCAGAGTCACAAGTTGATAACCTCTGATGAAGTGCATCACATAATTAAAATTCAAACAAGTAAAAATATTAAACAGGAGACTCCTAACTATTCAGACTAATGTGGCTGAAATTCAGTCCAGATAATAAAAAGCCTAATAGGCCAGATTTCGACAAATGCTCCCTTTATACCTTACCAAAATCATGAAAACTGAATTTTTTTAATACCAAAACTAGCTAAAAATTTATTACAGAAAATGGTAGTCCTAATAAGAAAATTGTGTACACATTTTAAGATAAATTTATAATTTTTACATAAAATCATGTTTACTGTACAGCATGAATGTATATACATTTAAAATAAGCAAAACAACATAAAACGTAATAAGCAAAACAACATAAAACGTAGGATTAATTCTTTGAAAAATTATTTAAACTTATTTTCCTCTTCATAGATAAAGGATTACACAAATGTGAAAAGGTAGGCCAAAGATAAGAGTCTGGCAATTTTTACTTTTTGAATAAGTCCATTACCTTGAAAAAAGTCAATTATTCTTTATTTATTAGAGAAAATTATTTTTTAATGAGCCAGATGTTTGAGAGTCAACAGGATGTTAATTTTCGACAATAAATTTATATCCGTTTCAGTGTTTCATATTGAAACCAAACATAAGGGGATGGAAAAGAATAGTATAAGGTCAGATTATGAGAAGGACATATAAACGGCAACTACACTCTCCAAACTTTGACATCACAATAACATAAGATCAACTTACAAGAGGCCAAAAAATAAATAAATAAAACCCAAACTGGTTTAAGGCAAAATTGCAAGGTGCCACATACCTATATTAGCAAGTTGCCATTGCCACAGTTAAAATGTCTAGTAGTTCAACCCTATGGGAAATTGATGGTATACCTAAGGATAGCACAACTGGGATGCTATCATGGATATCTTGTATTCAGTATAGAGTAAAAAAAATATCCATTCATTCTTATGGCATATAGAGTGATTTCCTTGGGACTTCACAGATCAACTATTAAAGTCCTATTCTTAAATTAAATTATTTCAGAATTTTCTAAGTTCAAAGATTCCTCATAGAAATTCACTAAAATAAAATTCCTTCCAAACTTTTCAGGTCGGGCATGTATTACTATAGGGTAGATGCTCCAGTTTTGGCCACATTGTATCTGTTTTTCCAATAATTAACCAGTAATTTCAAATTAACTAATAAGAAACAATCCAATACTTTAAACAATCCTTATTTTACTATTTTCAATCTGTTTGGTTCATTTTTCTCAAACATGTGATTTGTAAAAAAATTAAATGCATGATCATGTATTGTATACTCACAATTGTTAAGATTTTTGTTAAGGAAAAAGTATTTGCAGTTTTTCATCATGAAGCTCTCAGAATTAAATGATTAATCTAAAACTGATTACCCTTAGGGTTTATGAGGTAAGCTTTCTTTTTATTCTGATTTCATATCAAAATTAATTGTTTTTTAAGATTAAATGGGTAGTGGCCAAAACTGGTACTTTAAATTTATTATATGTGCCAGTTTTGGCCATGCAGGTGGCCAAAAGTGGAACACTACATGTTCCAGTTTTGGCCACATAACTTCATTATTGTGTTTTTAGCCATTACATAAATTTAAGAATATCTGGGTGAAATAAAATCAACTAATTTAGTTTTGTTTCTAAAATAAGCGCAACTAACTTAATTTTATTTCTAAAATAAATGCAACTGCTTTAGTTTTGTTTCTAAAATGAAAAGTAACTGATATAGCTTTGTTTCTGAAATAAAAGTAACTGATTTAGTTTTGTTTCCAAAATAAAAGTAACTGATTTAGTTTTGTTTCCAAAATAAAAGTAACTGATTTAGTTTTGTTTGTTGTCATTTTACATAGTAATGGCTCCAATTAAAAATAAGAAGGCAGGTATAAAAAAATTAAAAAAAATATATTCATAAAAAAAAATTTCTACTCACCATTTAAAGTTGGTAATGCAGTTAAGGCCATTCAAAATGGAATGTCAAAAACATTTACATTTTGAATGTTTACATTTATGTTAGAAAATTTCAACTTGAGGAACCTGAATCGAGTGATGAGGAATCTTCTTTTATATGCATGTATTGCTCTAATTTTAAAAATGATTCTGATGAATTTGATTAATGTTGCAATTAAAAATTATAAAAATACATATTTGTGGATATTGTTAGTGAGTACAATAATGCAAATTCTTGATTTGTAAGATTTTTTAAAAACATCTATGCTTTTGCAATGCAAGTTTATTCCTCTCCCCATTTTTTGTTTCATGTTTTAGCAACAAAAAAAAATTATGTGAGTATATATAGTTTGTATTTCATCAACCAAATTAAATTATAGCTTGTATTTTATCAACCAAATTAAATTATTGTTTTCTACATTCCTGTTTCTTTTTTAAAAACTGAAATCTGCAGCTAAAATCATCTTGGTAAATTTTATTACGTATCTTTTTAAATTCATCAAAAAAATCACATTTAAAATAACAGAAAATAATGTACTAAAATATATATTGCATAAAAATAATTTATTTTTACTTAAAATTCATTAAAATGTCCGTTAAAAATGTAATATTAGTGTGGCCAAAACTGGTGCATAGAGGTGGCCAAAACTGGTGCATAGAGGTGGCCAAAACTGGTGCAAATGGGGTTAATTTATTCAAAAACTCGTAACTCTAAATCTAAAATATTCTTCAAAAAAATTTTATAACTAGCAGAAAGCCAATAAAATTTGCTGAAGAATAGTATAAGTCTTATATTTAGTATGACGTATCTTACTGAAAAAAATCCAAACATTTTGATTATAAAGGAATTTAGGTGTATGACAAAAATAAATTATATAATAAAAATTTTACAAATTTCTTAAATATATTTACAAGTTTTCAGGTACAATAACGTGAATTCTTCTTCCTAAGGAAATGGAAACTCTCCACTATGAACAAATAACTTTACTTTTATTATAGAATACAAGAAAATCTTTTGAAACCTAGTACATTAATAAACTAATCCGATACATTCACAAAACTGAAATCCTACATTAAAACTGTATATAGATGAAAATAAAACTAAAGGATTTACCTCGAAAATAAATAAAGTTAAGCTTGAACAGGGAAATTTTTAAACAAAGTGAAGAACAAAACTGAAAACAAGATTATAGCAACAATATAGGTTTCACAGAACTGAGAATGTAAGGTAACTTCTCTGTGGTACACGAACAAACGGAAACTTTCGTATTGCCAAAAACAGAGAGGAAGTAACAAAGAATTTTTCGTTGCCATCAGATCTTGCTGAGCAGTTTTTACGGCGCTATTCACCAACGCGTGTTGACACTGCAACTAGTGTCAGCACTCCGATTTCTTATTCTCCATAGGGATGCATAATCCACGATTTTTTGAATAACAAATATTTTTGCTATTGCTATTTTTAAATATCTATGCCAAATAACTGTTATTTCAATCACACCTTTAATTTTCAAAAAAATCTTATTAAATATAAGTAAAGTGTTCTAAAAAATTTAAATAAAAAATTATTATTTATTTTTAATATACGCGTTCTATATAATTTTAATGTTTAGTTCTTTATAGTGTCAACAGATGGCGCCTGCAAAAATTCTTTTGAAGGGGGTGTTTAGAACGCCTTGGTGGGGACAAAGAACTGTACATTCTTTGGTGGGGGTCACAATAGTAATCAATCACTGCACTGAATCTGAAGACGACCTTCGACATCACAGTTCTTGTCTTTTAATCGGGAATTCAAAGGAGAAAGTATTCGTTTTTCTTTTTGATTGACAGAATCGCGGTAATTGTATAAAAAATAGAATAGTCGCTGTAAAGATCCCTTACTGTGATCGCAACGAAAACTGCGAATGTGACATTGTAGGATGGCTTCTGTGGTTGATTAATATTCATTGTGATTGTGACCCGTGAACTCAAGTTCCAACATCTCTACAAGAATTTTTGCTGGCGCCATCTGTTGACAATACAAAGAACTAAACATTAAATCTTAATAGAAAGTATTAAACAATAAGTAGAAGTAATAACAGTTTTTTTTTATTTGAATTTTGTAGAACACTTTACTTATTCTTAATAACGCGTCTATTCTGGTACCCCCGGTTGGGTTGGGAGACGTCACTTTCCCGTTGTTAACGTGCGAAAAAAGTGACGTCTCCCAACCCAACCGGGGGTACCAGAATAGACGCCTAAGACTTTTTGAAAATTAAAAGTATGATTGAAATAACAGTTATTTAGAATAGATATTTAAAAATAGCAATAGCAAAACTATTTGTTACTCAAAAAATCGTAGACTATGCATCCCTAGTAACAGCCCTCTTGTACTTTTAAATCAGATATAATTAAACTGTTTTTCTCTCGTACGTATGAAATTTCCATTTCGAAAAATTTTGCAGGGACCTCAGAGTTTGAAAATAAATAAGAGAATGGAGTATGAATAATGAAAATTTTAAAAAATTCACCTGAAAGTAATTATTTAGCGAATTGTAATGAAATCTTATAAGGGTAGATGATTTTCTGCAAATGTCTAGAAATCTGGTTCAGAAGGTCTTGCGAGACTTTTCTCTGGGGCTTTATCTACAATTTTAGAAGCCCTGTACTATATCTTTGACTTATTTATTTTTTGAATCTTGAATTAAAGAGTTATGGGATTTGAAGCAACAAAGGCTGTTATCCCCTATTTATTTCTTTGAAAGCATTTTGATCTGCAGCATGAATTTGGCTCCTTCCAAAGCAACTTCTACGCAGCATATATAGACTCGGTACTGCGGAGTCACTTCGGATCCGGATTTGCCGTTCAAGTTTCAGATCCGAAACCGCACTCGTTCAAGAGTGAAGTAGTGATGTGTCATATTCGTTTTTTGGTGGAGTCGGATTCACAGATCCGAGTCCGGTTGCGGATCCAGATCCGCGGATTCGTTCCGATTCCGGAACGTAAATGGATTTATCGCCGATAATTACTGTAATAATCTTTATTATTGAACTTTTATTTTAATATAATAATGAATCATATTTAATAAAATTGTAATTTTCATTAGATAATTAATTATATTTATATTAATTTTAATGAATAATTTTGATTAATAATTATAATTAGATAATTAATTATATTGATGATCATTTTAATAATTAATTTTAATTACTAATTATTTTTCAATTAACATTTCTGTTAATTATTTAAAATGTCGTTAGTGAATTTAACGAAACTTTGCTAGGAACCTTCAGTATTTTTAGAAGCTTTTGATTTCTATTATCTGGTTAAGATTTCCCATGAATGTCATTTAATTTGTTGGAAACAGTATATTTGCTGAAGCGTAATGAAATTTCAACTCAAATTTCTTTCTAATTAAATATAAATTCACCCAGTTCTAATGAGCTCCATACAATAAAAAATCTTTTAATCATCATCAACGAATATAAAACAATTCTTTGCAGTTATCAAAGATCCACTGCTGTTAAAATCTGTTATTAACTATATTAACAAAATATAATTTTTTAGTAAATTCCTGTCAGTTGAATTAATTGCTTTTAAATTTTAAGCGCACTATAGATGTCATTTAAATATGCAGGACAAATCGCGTGCATTCGTGGCTTGGTCGTTAGAACGTCGTGTTATGAGCCCTGCTGACACGGGCTCAAATCTCAGCAAGCATAGTCGTTGCAAGACAATGTTTTGAAAATTTTAATTTCGGATATTCTCTTTAAAAAGTTATTTTATAATATATATTCAGCATTTTATTTTATTTTACTTTTTATTTCCAAACCTGATTTATTATTAGATAAACTTTAAATAATTCCTTAAACTTATATATAAGTACTAGCTGTACCCTGCCACGCTTCGCTGTGGCACATTATGTTTGCATGGATGAGAAATGAGGAACAAAACAAAGCATACGTTTCAAAAAAGTTTAATTTTGCAATACTTGTGGGTATACAATATTTTTTGAGCTCTAGGTTGAAAACCTGCAAGTGAAAGAGGGCAAAAACTTTTATTAATATTTTTTCTGCCCACCATGACGACAACAATGAAACACGGGACAGACAGTATTGAAAAGTTGTAAAAAATTATTTCTGTCCATCTCATACAAAACATAACCTCTACTTACGATTTGGCGAACGGCGCAGCTCAATCACTACACAATCACTCAAAAGCACCTCGATTAAGGTGAATATTTAAGTCAGACAAGGGAATTTGATACGTTTGCGAATTTGTCAGTGCGACGCAAGGGAATAAGATCATTATTGTTAACAACGCCATCTATTGGCAAGCAGCGGTAATGACCGTTGAAAAAGCTGTTTTCTTGCGGTCGCAGAACAACGCCATCTATTGGCAAGTAGCGGTAATGACAGTTGAAAAAGCTATTTTCTTGTGGTCGCAGGTATGTTACTCACGCAAGAAATAGATAAAAACATTCTTTGAAGCGGGTTGTATATCTTGTCAAAATTTGAGCTAAATCGATGCAGAACTTTTTGAGTTTTCCCAGATAGCAAAGAAAGCTTGTCTAAAAGGTTTTGGAACCTTGTCGTCGTCAAGGGTAAAGGCTTGTCACAAAGGTTTCCATGACAAGGGTTGAACCTTTTCGGCAAGGTAGCGGAAAGGTTAGCTAGTCAACAAGAAACAAGGCTGTCAGTTAGGTTTTCAGTAAGATTTCCCCAAGCTTTTATTACAAGCTTGTTTCAGGCTTTCCTCAAGCTTGTTTCAAGCCTTTCAAAAGGTTGTTTTAGACCTTTGCCTAAGCTTGTCTTTTACCTTTTTTCACGCTTGTTTTAGACCTTTTCCTAAGCTTGTCTTTTACCTTTTTCACGCTTGTTTTAGACCTTTTTCTAACCTCGTCTCAGGCTTTCCTCAAGCTTGTTTCAAGCCTTTCAAAAGGTTGATATAGACCTTTTTCTAAGCTTGTCTTTTACCTTTTTTCAGCCTTTTTATACGCTTGTTTTAGACCTTTTTCTAAACTTTTTTCAGGCTTTTCTTTTACCTTTTTTAAGGCTTTTTATAAGCTTGTTTTAGGCTTCCTTTTAACCTTTTTTTCCAGCCTTTTATAAGCTTGTTTCAGGCTTTTCTTTTCGAGTCTACAAAGCATTGCTGAATTTTTTACTTTTAAAATTGTCAGAAGTTTTTACAATATTCAATTACTTGCAAATTACTTAAAATTTTATAATATTCAAAACTAAACAATTTTAATAAAAATTAAGAAAATCTGTCTTATATTTAAAAAAAAATTTTTAGACCAATCTAGAGTTCTTCATGAGGTTCTGAAAAAATTTTACAATTCACTAATGAAAATTTTTGTTAAAATGATATTTTTATAATTAATTTTCAGACAAGTTAATGAGATAGTTCTGCAAATTTGTAATTAAAATGCAACAAAATAATTTAATAATTTTGAGAAAAATTGAGGAAATTTTATTAGAACTTTGATTTTCACCTATTAGCACATATCTCATATAGGAGAAAAGTAGACCAAACCAGGTTCCAAAATTGTTTAAATTTCTATTTTATTGATAAATTAGTCCTTTAGTTCCAAAAATAAATATTCTCTAATGTAAAAGAACTATATTTTGAAGAATAAAATAAATATTTTTTGGAACTTTGCAGGAACCCTGTTTTATCCGCAAATTAAGTTAATTGATCAGACTTGTGCAAATTTTAAGAGCAGAAATCATAAATTAAATTTTGATCATGCTTCTCTGCAGGCTTCATGTGCTCACCCCTTACATTCTAATATTTCCTCCCATATTGTTTTTCATCAAATGCAAGTCTAGTTTTTACACAGCAAAATTCAAAGCTTTATCACCAGCTATTGTGTCATCCCATAATATATTCAGCCTGCATGTTATTTACACTTACCAAATTCTTTATAATTTCAAAGCACAGTGAACAATAAGTAGTCACACAAAAAACATTTGATAATAATTTATTTTACATCAGTTACAATTGAGACAACATTTCAGTACAATTAACAATAAATAGTCACACAATAAACATTTAATATTAATTTATTTTACATCATTTACAATTCAGACAACATTTCAGTCCAATTTTCCCTTGCTCTTGTCTCTGATCTTTTATTTCTGCAAAAAAGAAATGAATAGTTTTAAAAATATGATATAAGAGCTAAAATATTTAGGTTTTTATATACTTTAGGTTTTGTATATTTGAATATATACTTTATATTTACTTATAAACTGAATTATTTTAAATAATATTTCAATATCTTGTTTAATTCATATTTGCTGTTTAGAATAATTTTATTCTTTCATTATTTTCTTAATATATAATTAGGTCAGTAAGATACTCTTAGATAGAAGAGGCTTAAACCTTAAATAATGAAAATACTAATTTTTAATGACTAATTTTCATTACCCTTGAAAAAACAAAATTAGTAAGTAAATGATTCTTTATAGTACTTTTTTTTTAATTTTAAGCTATTAAATATGTGATCGACACAATAAACTTCAACTGAAATATCAACAAAGCTTATTTTTATCCACATTTTTTTAAAAATCAGTAAATATTCTGTACAACGTTATATATTATTAAGAATAGGAAAGTTCAAACTGATCTGTCGGCAATGTCTTTAACACGTTTATTACTGAATATAATATATGATTCAAGGCTGTAACCAGGATTCTTTTTCGAGGGAAGCAAAAGTAAAAAACAGCATTCCCAAAACTTACTGACCAAAATATTAATTTCTTCTTATTTAACAGTTTTGAAAAATCTGTTAAAAATATTTCTCAACAACAGATTTAAAAAAATCCTTATCAATTAATATACTTGTTCTAAGACATGACAATAAGACATGGCATAAAGTAAATTCTTAATAATAAAAATGAAGACAAACGCTAAATTTGAAACTGTTTTGGATGCCAAATTCGATTTTTTTTAAAAAAAATCTTAATAATTTATAAATAGAAACTGAACATAATTAGGCAGTAGGGAACAATTTTAAAAATACACGTTTGAAATGTTGAATTTGCAGAAAAAATTACAATGCTTGAATATTTACCAAATTTATTATTGCATTAATCTGCTACACAGTGGATAGAAGCTAATTCAATTCTGAACTGCAAACTACATACACACTTTGGTAAGGTTTTAAATAATGAAGCCAAGATCTATGCAATGGTTGTTGGTACCTGACAGCATAATTATGTCCGATTTTACACATGTGAAAAAATTAAAATTTCTGATATGGACTCTTAACCCATTTGTGCATCAACTGTCAATTATTATCAGCCACAAAATAACATGCTTGTGGCAACATTTAATGCAATGGCTAATGATAAATGAACATTGTCATAAGCATAAAGGATAATTGGCAACCATGTGTGAATTATTCTACTTATGGATGCAAATGGGTAAACTAAGTTCATAATAAAATATTAATAGTAATAAATGAGTAACTTTATATGTCTTGCAAGTCTGAAATGAGAAAGAATATTACAATATAGTTAATGGTTTAAATTAAAAACACTGACCACATATTAATCCATGAACAAAACTTTGTTTTATTTTATCACAGTGTATTAAAGTGAGCTTCTTAAACTTTTTTCACATGCAACCCCTTTGGTGTTGGAAGCAACTTTTGTAACCCCAGAGTTAGGGAAAAAATGAATCATTGAATAATATTCCAAAGGCAATTAAATATAATTATTTAGAAAAAGTTAACGAAATATTTTAAATTAAGACTTATCTTAACAAGATTTAACTTAGTCAACTTAACTAAATCTAACTTAGGTTTACAATTCATAGTATAAGAAGCCATTTTAAAAGATATATCCAAAAATCAATCACGGAACTACTTTTAAATTGTATAGCTGTCCTCTGTTATACAGTTTTTAAAATAAATATCTAACAAAATCAAGGAATTAATAGTAATATATTTAGGAAAGACATCACAATAGCAACTACCAATCTAAATCGTAATTTAAATCAGTCCTTTGCTCTTTTGCTTCATTCAATATTAACTGAAAACCATGGGTTGGTTTTAGTACAGAGTTTGATCTAGATTTTGCAACTCCAGGTAATGGATTTTCCTCTCTGTCTTTAAATGAGTCACACTCTTGTTTAATCTCCATTTTTGGAACATCAGTACTTGAAATATTATTAGCTGAGTCAAGTGGTTTACTTGAATTCCCATCTTCCTTATGCTTGAAGATCGATGAAAATGATAAAATCTCCTTGATCTTCCACATCTTCATTCGAATGAATAAAATTATTAACTTCTTCAACAGTTTCAGACTCTGGTTCACATCTGCAAATAAAGTATCATTTTATTTGTTGTAGAGACAATGCAATCATTTTGATTAACTTAAGAATACTATTAAAAGACAAAACTTGATTATGTATTCAGATGTATTCCTGAAATCTTTAAACAGAAACTGAACAAACACTATTGCCAAAGTAGATCAGCTTTATGCTAACAGAAGGCACTATCAGAGAGCATTTAAATTATAGAGAATTTAGGGAAAAAGAATAATGGATTTCATGCCATGGTTAATTCAGTTGAGGTTTACAGACTCTGTGTAACGATTACGAGTGGTTCTTATTGTACTGAAATAAAATAGAATAAAATGTTCTTTTCCATTCATTCTGCAGTAAAGATACCATAAGTTATCAAAAATAAATTTGATTCTTAATTTTGAAATATATATATACATACAAAGTTCCCATAAAAAATTGTCATTCTATTCCGCTAGAGAGAGAGAGAATGGCTGCTCCACGACAAAAGATTTTGCTCTATATATAGGGTTGCCATACGTCGAGTATATATGGGACTGTCACCATATTTCGCTACTCAGTCCCGTATTATTATTTGTCCCGTATTGGTGACACTGGAAGTCTATTCAACCAGTTTACATATCTGAAAGATTATTTATAGAAAAAGTAATACCAACCAACACTGCGAAGGAATTATGAAATTGAGTACAGAAGAAAAATAATGGCTGAAGTTTCTTGCAGATACAAAGTATATTGATCAGAGGTTCATGTCTAATAAAGTTATGTGAATATGTATTTGCCATTCCAGTCTACATTGCAAATGTGGAGAGAATACTTTCCCTAATGTCAACTGAATAGTCGAATGAAGAACAATGAAGGCAAATGAATCAATTTTGATTTGTCATTATAATTTTAAAACAATTTGTACCTAATTTTATAATTATGTGAAAGAAGAAAATAACATAAGAAAGTTGAAATCAACTTTAAAATATGACTGGACTTAAAAAGCTGATGAAAGCTCATTATTCTACGTGTTCATTTCGTTAGATTGCTTAAACTTTATTGATTTTTTTATGAGAATAAAATAAGCCATTACCTACCCACTTTTTTCATGTTTTATTTATTTAGCACTTAAACGTCCTACATCCATGCCTGAAAATTATGGCAAGCTTATCTATATAACAATGCTAGAACACAACCACAGTAGAGAGACAGTGAACATCAGCTGGCTTGCCATGGAGTTTGCCTGAGGACCGTGGTTGCAAATTCCACAAACTTCCCCAAATCATCTGCATTACCAAGATCCTTTTATTTCTATTATTAATAACAGTAGATGACATCATTTATTATGAACAGATTATTGCAGTACAATATATCAATATAAGATTGTTTTTGATAGAGTTTGTAGTCTGCAAAACTGCTTGGGAAGCGAATAAAGAACTTGAACTGCTTCAAACTAGTGGTCATCAGAATGCTCAGCAAGCAGACACTACGGAAGAAGTTGACATTTTTAAAAAAAAATTCTGCTTTACAAATCATGTTTCTAACTGGTTTCATCTATGATTTTAACACACATTAATAATTTATTCAATAACATACATTGAAAGATTTTATTCGCTTCATTATTGTGTTTTTAGCCATTACATAAATTTAAGAATATCTGGATGAAATAAAATCAACTAATTTAGTTTTGTTTCTAAAATAAAAGCAACCGATTTAGTTTTGTTTCTAAAATGAAAAGTAACTGATTTAGTTTTGTTTGTTTTCATTTTACATAGTAATGACTCCAATTAAAAATAAGAAAGCAGGTAGCATTTCCATAAAAAAAAATTGCTACTCACCATCTAAAGTTGGTAATGCAGTTAAGGCCATTCAAAATGGAATGTCAGAAACATCTCCATTTTGAACATTTTGAATGTTTACCTCACATTTATGTTAGAAAATTTCAACTTGAGGAACCTGAATCGAGTGATGAGGAATATTCTTTTATATGCATGGATTGCTCCAATTTTAAAAATGATTCTGATGAATTTGATTAATGTTGCAATTAAATATTATAAAAATGCATATTTGTGGATATTGTTGAGTATAATAATGCTAATTCTTGATTTGTAAGATTTTTAACAAAATTTGCGCTTTTGCAATGTTAAGTTTATTCCTCTCCCCATTTTTTTTGTTTCATATTTGATCAAAAAAAATTATGTGAGTATATATAGTTTGTATTTTATCAACCAAATTAAATTATTGTTTTCTGCATTCCTTTTTTTTGTTTAAAAACTGAAATCCGCAGCTAAAATCATCTTAGGAAAATTTTATTACATATCTTTATAAATTCATAAAAAAAATCACATTTAAAATAACAGAAAATAATGTACTAAAATATATATTGCATAAAAATTATCAATTTTTACTTAAAATTCATTAAAATGTCTGTTAAAAATATAATATTAGTGTGGCCAAAACTGGTGCAAATGGGGTTAAATTATTTCAAAATTCATAACTCTAAATCTAAAATATTCTTCAAAAAAATTTTATAACTAGCAGAAAGCCAATCTAATTTGCTAAAGAATAGTATCAGTATGATTTAATATGCTTCAAACAGTCATTCACTGTGAAATTCCCATATGATTTTAGAAACAGTTTAGTTCATACGAAAAATACAAAATAAAATTTTAAAAAAATGTTGGGATAATGCATAACATGTATCGAACTAAAACCATTAGGAACAATATGGCAGTATATCATCTCTATGGAACCATTTCGAAATAACATAATCGCTAACATAGAATGAATTATCAACTTGTTTTGTCTGAAGTATAAAAGAAACACGTAAATTTAAAGAGTAATTACTTTCGTAAATATTGTATATTATTATAGGGATAACAATCATATTACTTAAGCAAAATAAAGTGGAAATTGAAAATAAATATCTACTGATTTTCTGTTTAAGTTTTTTAAAAAATCACTTACCTGACTCCAGACGCACGTGTAAACAAATGGAGTCGCAGTCGATAGACGAGTATGCTGGAGTCACAGAGGGCGCATGCGTGTAGTCTACGTCATCAAGCGGCTTGTCTTTCAAACCTTGTCGGACAGGTGGTTCATGAAAAGCTTTCCTACGTCAATCTTGCGGGATGGTTTCCGGACCGGTTTCCTCGGAAATGCTTTCGCGGACTTGTCGTTCAAACCTTGCGGCAAGGGTTTCCGAAACGGTTGGCTTGGAAATGCTTCCGCGGAAAGCCTGTGGAAAGTGAAATGGCAACCTTTCCGCAATCTTCTTTGCTATCTGCGTTGAAGCGTACACAAACCAACATAACATTTATTTATATATATGTGATATTTTAATTTTTTAACTTTCCTAAATAATCTTTCAACGACACCTCATTTTAAATACTTCTACTTTCATCATAATAAACGCACTGCAACTTTCTTTTCAAGTCACGAGGTTCTAAAGGGGAAATTCCCTCTTCTGGGTACTTAAGCGTTCTGCGCATTCATTTCTGCCCTTTTTCACGCCAGCATGTAAGCTTTCAACAACAACGCGCCGCTCAGGTGTAACCTTCTGAATACTGGTCATGGAGCTACGTAAAAATTGAATCATTTACCTATGAAGTATGCCTAAATAAAAGAAGATAAAGCCAAATATTGTCTGTTCCATGACTGAAATGGACTGCATTTCACCTCAGTAAAGCCTGATCTTATATTTAGTCGACAGGATCCCTTTTGTTTCGTGGAGACCCCGTACATGGGTTTCGGAGCCGCCATTCAGTTCAACAGCGAAATCGTCGTTCACGCCCGAATGGCGACATAATACCCACAAGAAAATGCCGTCATTCAAAATTTCTACTCGTCCATCTTCATGTTTCTTCGAATTTTATCGTTAATGCTGTCTTCATGCAAGCATTTTTGAAGCATTTATTTCATCGTCAAAAAAAAAAAGCTTGTCTTGCCTTATAATTCTGTCCCTTTTGGTAAGAGTCAGTCCATTCAAAAATCATTTCCCCATGGAGGGCCGAGTCTTACATATTTTTCTTCTTTGGTGTTTCCCAAAGAACAAAACGATGATAAATGAAATGAGACTTACTGTTTTAAAAACTGCGTTTAACAATATTGTGTTTTGTTTTGTGCATTGTCTTTCTCTCTCTCTGGGAGAATGCATGAAACGAATCACAAAGACCTTTTCCCTTTTTTGCCCAGACTTGGTGGTACTCCCAGTTGCTTAGGCAACATCATCAAGATTTTTAAAAAATACTTTTGTCACTGATGTTAAACTCAATGAAATGTCACTGACATCAAACATTAGTATATTCATATTTTTCTATTTGAAACATATTTGTATTTTTATTTATCAATGTTTTTCATACCATTTTAGATACATATACAATTGAACATTTACATTAAATTATTTTTCATATAAACAAATCAGTAGTTCAATTACTATTGAAAGAACTTTTATTTGAAGAACTTTTCATCACGTGAATGGAACTTTTTTCTACAGTCAACTAGCTAGTGTTTATTGGAGTACTCCAGGGAACATGATATATAATATAAAATCTTTGTGTACATATTATTGAAATAATTTTTGTATTTAAATGAATATTTTCTATGTTTTTGTAAATATCCTTGCATTTATATTTTGCTTGTACTCACTGAAGTGCATTTAAAAAATTGTATATCTTATTGTACCTTTGTTGTTGATATTCTTAAATTCAAGCCCATGACCAGCAATTTATCCAAATTTTAATAATACTTTAAAGGTAACTTGTCCAACTTCGCAGGTTTTGCGATAGCAAGGGCCCTGCTGTCGTACGACTCTTGCGGAGGGGGGAAATTGTGATATTTTAATTTTTTTTATCTTTCCTAAATAATCTTAACGACACCTCATTTTAAATACTTCTACTTTCATCATAATAAACGCACTACAACTTTCTTTTCAAGTCACGAGGTTCTAAAGGGGAAATTCCCTCTTCTGGGTACTTAAGCGTTCTGCGCATTCATTTCTGCCCTTTTTCACGCCAGCATGTAAGCTTTCAACAACAACGCGCCGCTCAGGTGTAACCTTCTGAATACTGGTCATGGAGCTACGTAAAAATTGAATCATTTACCTATGAAGTATGCCTAAATAAAAGAAGATAAAGCCAAATATTGTCTGTTCCATGACTAAAATGGACTGCATTTCACCTCAGTAAAGCCTGATGTTATATATATATATAGATGGGGGAACTAATAAGTTAGAATAGGAATTATTTAAAATCTATCTAATAATAAATCAGGTTTGGAAATAAAGAGTAAAATAAACTAAAATGCTGAATATATATCACAAAATAACTTTATAAAGGAAATATCCGAAATTAAAATTTTCAAAACTTTTGTCTTGCAACGACAAAGCCTACCCGCGACTTGAACCCATGTCATCAGGATTCGAAACACGGCGTTCTACCGACCTCGCCACGTAAGCGTGTGCTGACGATGGCATACTTAAATGAAGTGTTCAAAACTAAAAGGTATATAAAAAAATTCGACGTAATTCTTTAAATTACTCACATGGACAAATATTATTTCTTAATAATTTTTAAAATGCGTGTCTATTTGTCGACTTATCTTAAACTTTTATACCAAAAATTCTTGACTGTTTGAAAAAGTACAGACTCAAATTTTTCTCTTAAATAGTATTTATCCAATATATTAATTTCAATGTACCGAGATTCAACTAAGGAAACTATTTTTGATATTGGAATCTTGAGTTAAGAACAAAAAATTATAATTATTTTTAATTATAATTATTATGAATTCTTTTTACTTGCATCTTTTTTTTTAATAGCAACTCTTTTACTTCTCAAGCAATATCAAAATAATCATTGATCAAACCAACTATTCTACTGGTTCCTTTGTAAACAACTCAGAAATCTATCTGTATGCACAGCGTCAACCGAATCTTACCATCCTCTCCTGCTCCTCGCAAAGAAACTTATCTGTATCATCCATGACCCCAAATGATGTATCGTTCATTCCAGAACGAAACAAATCCTCTTCCAAAATTATGGATTCGAATCAGTGATTCTGAATCGGAATCAGTAATTCCGAATCCGCGGAATCAGAGTGAATCCAATTCCGATTCACAAATCCGATTCCGCGGATTCGTTCCTTTTGATCGGAATCGGATCCGGTCATTCCTTTTAAGGATCCGGATTCTCGGTTTCGTTCCGGAGTGAACGACTCATCACTAGAGTGAACGTGCTGCTAGTGAAATCGTGCTTGTTGATAGTAAACTTCAGATGTTCTTTTTGGGACAATGTTATTATTTGATACATATGGAAATTAATTTTAGAATATGTTGAATGTTGATAAAAATTTCTTATCTACGTTTCTGATTCTGTGTTTGTGACTCTTGTTATGAAATGCAGTCGATGATTGTGATCAACAGTAATTTAAAAATTGTTTTTATCAGTGTTTTGATTCAGATGGAAAGTTAGTATCGTTAGGATTCGATAGTGTGGTGTAGGGTAAGTGCAACAACTTGATTTTTTCATAGCCTATTTCCATTCGATATTGAAATATTAGAGGGAATAGCTTGGAGATCTGCTTTGTGTCTTGATATTTTTTCAAGAAGTACGTGCTTGGATGATTTGTTTGATGTGTTGTGTATCATTTTATTGCGGATATTTGAAAATAAAAAAATTTTTTTACTATTCTTGCTTAAAAGAGTTTTGAACATTTTTTTTAGAAAAAGTGTTGAAAATTGTTACAGTTATTTGATTTTACAATGACTTGACCTATTTGTATTATCGTTTTTATGATTATGCGTGTTTTATTTCCATTTTCATAAATTTGACACATTATTAATTGTTTCTACATGCTTAATTTTTTATACAGTTTGCTAATTAAAATTTACGTAGCGTGTTTTCATTAATTATCTGTGCAGACAGTGTGCATCAATAAATAACTTTCCTGAAGAAAATAATAATTAAAAAAATGTAAAAACACTTGTTTATCCGTGTTGGCTACATTTGCAGTTAATTCTCAGTGTTTGTCAAACATGTTTAATTGCCTGATAATGATTGCAAAACTTCTTCTCTACATTATATGATTTTCATTTGCTGTGATCAACAGTCTGAAAAATTTCCTAGTGTTATAACAAATTGTGAAAATAGCTACAAGAAAAAAAGATGTGTTTTTTACATATTCAGTGAGCTTAAAATGGCAAGCTGTGTTTCAAGTAGGCTGCTTGTTAAATGGCAGTTAGTATCAAGGGTTCAATCACCATGTTCTCTCAACTTGCATACTGCTATACATCTGGCTGAATTACCATTATTTGGTTATATATTTTTCATGAGTGAACATTACCTCCTCTCACTTTAGGTTTTGACTGACGTTAGTACTCAATAGCATATTTGTAAAAATCTTTGTTAAGTCTCAATAAAAGAAATTAAAAATGCATATCACGTTCTGAAAATATTATACTTTGTTATTGCAAAATAGATATTCTTCTACATAATAAAGGTAACATCAACCAATTCATTGGATAAAATAATCCCATTATGGCAGTGGTTCCCATACTTTTTTAATTCTTCATAGTCTTGCTGAATCCAGATTTTTTGAAAGTTCCCAGTGACGAACTCCAGCAAGTAGATACTTTTTGTAAAATGGCCAGTAATTTTTTTATTGGGTTAAATAAAAATAAATAAAACACTATTTAGGTCACATAAAAATTTATTGAAAAAATTTTATTAAATATAATAATGGGATGGATGAGCTTGTTGATCACTATACCTTTTCTGAAGTTGTGGATTTAAACTGTACACAGCTACTCTTATTTTCATTACCACATTAATTTTCGTGCAATATTTTAATTTTATAACAGCATCTGCTGAAAACACATCATCACATAAATAATAAATAGCTACTGGCATCAAAATTCTCTGAACTTGGCACTTAGGAATGGATATTCATATTTTACTGACAGCCCAAACTTAGTTAATTGGATAAATGGTGAATCCCGGGGGGGCTATCGGGCTGCAGCTTCCCTGACCTAAACCAAAATTCTAGATTTTATTTAAAATCACTACAAATGTTTGTTCTAATTTTCATTTAAAAAAGTTAATAAAATCGTGACAAAATTGTTTTCTGGCTGGACAGGCTCGAGAACCTTTTTTGGCTAGTTATTTCATTGTATTTTTTATTAAATTATCGAAAGTATTGTAGTGTTCTTTATGATTCTTTTTGTCAGGTGACAAAAGTCTGTAAAGTTAAAGTGTTTTGGTTTACATAAACCATGAGTTATGACATTCGTCTGACGATACAAAAAATTTATGACCTCAGCCCCCCCGACCCGAATCCTGGATTCACCACTGAATTGGATGCAGCTAAATTTTGTTTTTAATGAATTGTCACAAGATAAATCAGATTCCCTTCTTCTCTGCAGTAGAGCAGTAGTATTAAATGGATCTTGAATACATGCAAATTTATTGATATTATCAGTTTGAAAGTGTCTCTCTAACTGGATGATAAGCTGTTCTAAGTTATTTATTATTTCCTATCAGCTATGCTTGATGTTTTGACTCATGAAATGGAATTAAAGATATAAATAATATAATATCCCACAATACCTCTGTAACCTCGAGACTCCCCAGCGTACTAAACTGCACACTTTGGAAACCCCTGCCATATGGAAATATATAGCTAGCTTAAATAATACTTTAAAAATATACAAGACAAATTACATATAAAAATGTAGCCTATTTCAAAATCTTGGGAGAAATTTTTTAATTCGACAACTAGTTCGTAATTGTCTGAGGTTGATTTAAAAGTCATTGATCTCAAAGATTGCTGAATTTTGTACTTGACCCAAAGATAAATAATTTGGGGGTGCTCTTAAGAGACATAGAGAAGTATCTCTTTCTAGCAGTACAATTCTTCGCAGTATTGTAGATGATTTGCTTGACTGCAATAATCTTACATTTCTCTCTCTTTTTTTTTTTATGCACCTGTATTATTATGTATTCTGGCATGGCAATTAACAGATATACTTTTGAATCAAATACAGTAAAAGCTTAACTAACCAGCATGCTCGGGAAACGCTGATTTCCGGTTACCTGAAAAGTCCAGATAGTTGAATGTGATGGGAAAAATGGGGGGGGGGGGGG